>JAIPRN010003139.1:0-23614 GCA_025469175.1 Geopemphigus sp. TES_GeoC_2020 | reverse complement strand
CTTAGTACTCCTTACTGACCTGGGAAAAATTTAAAAAAATTTAAAAATTTAAATATTTAAAAATTTAAAAATTTAAAAATTTAAAAATTTAAAAATTTAGAAATTTAAAAATTTAAAAATTTAAAAATTTAATAATTTAAAAATTTAAATATCTAAAAATTTTAAAATTTTAAAATTTTAAAATTTAAAAATTTAAAAATTTAAAAATTTAAATATCTAAAAATTTTAAAATTTAATAATTTTAAAATTTAAAAATTTAAAAATTTAAAAATTTAAAAATTTTTACTAGGTAAAATTTAAAAAAATCGACTAAATATTAACGTTAATAAATTGAAAGTTAGTCCGAAGTAAGTACGTCCGAAAATCTCTATATAATCGGCGGTAAAATAATTTATCGACTAAAATTGTTTTACGTTCGACGCGGATATTTAAATATGCCGATTTTTACATTAATCATTTTTTTCCCGCGATATTATCGGTAAAAATTTCGTTTTTTGTACACACGCATTTGAAATACTTCTGTTGCGCTAATGTTGTTGTGTATTATAATTGTATATGTGACAGTTTAAAAATTAATAATACGGGCGAATGAAAAAAATACAATATACGATAATTAATCATATCTGCGGGTATTTTTTTTTAAACAACGTTGATAAAACGTAGGAATAATTTATAAAACATTATAGACGAACGATATAAAAAGATAATTTGTGAAAATTAATATGTATTCGACGTAACCAAAAACCTTTTCGATGATAATAATAATAACAACTACTTAAGTTTCTAAACGTTGAACAATATCGAGTTTCAAAATATTTCTAATGTGTTTTCGAATGATTTACGACGAGTATTTCCACGGTTCGGAATATGATTGAAGCGCGTTAGCCATCTAGTTTGATACTATCGTGGGAAATAAGGTTTAAGTTAAAATAAAAAATGCACGTATTCGAGAAAGTATTTCTAATGGTTAAGATTTTACGACATAAAACTTATTTATATATATATATATACACATATATATATATATATAAACATAGATATAGATATATATAGATAAATAGATAGATACATAGATAGATATGTATGTACAACGTTATAAAATAATAATTAGGAAAGATTTTTTTTAATGGTTAACATAAAGGAAAGTACGAAAAACGCATTTTTGTACGCTATTTTATTCCGACATTATCGAGAAAATGACGAAACCTTACTGATACTATCGGTACAGGAGGGCAGAGGTGGAAAAATCGGTTTCGTTTTACTTTTATAAATATCGTTAAAATTCCACATTATATATATATGTGTGTATCGTTGTACCCTCACTTGTGACTTACGCTTCTAAGAAATGATATAAGAAAAATAACCCGAAAGAATTTTAATCGCTAAACCCGAACAAAATTCTCACTCGATTCCGAACGTACATCGTTGCGGATAAAATTTACGAACAGACTCCGATCACAGGTTGACTCGTCGAAACGTAAATTTGTATTTATACCGCGTGTCTAACTGGACGAAGGAAGACGAACGAAAATCGTCGAAAATAGACCACCGACGAGTACATTCCAGGGTGAATAATCGTAAAAAATTGTCCGATATCGGTTCGCGATTTCATGGTAAAACGTATCGTTTTATTTTTAACGCCGTAAATCGTTCGTTGGCGTGTTTAAGCGCCGCGAACGTATCGAAATTATATTCGGGAAAATACCGACTCGTCGCGTATCAACCGTTATTTTGATCTTCGCCCGTGTTTTTTGTATACAAACAACGAGAATCGAAGGAAGATTCTATCCGAAGTGATCGAAATATATTAAATAAAACGGACGCGAAATGTTTCGCGAACTATCTAATCTAACCCTCTAATCGATCGCGGTTTTTCGTAGCACCACTGTGTTTTCCGTTATTTCGACAAATGTGACCGATACGTTGACGCTAATTCAATTATCGGATTCCGTGATAGTTCCACGTGACCGCAAAGCAAATAGTTTGACGCCCCTTGGACGACTGGGGCACGGGCGTACTAGTGCAACGTTAAAAGACGTGTGGGGAAAAAACAAGGCGATCCTATTTTCGTAATGCCTGTTAAGAGGGTGAAAAAATCTGAAAACCCATTTTTCTTTTCACAAAAGTGAAACCTGTCGACGTTGTTTTCCCGAAACATTTCTTTAAATATCTCGAAAAAAATAAAGATTTGCTTTTTCCAACGCGTAGTTACGTTGAAAATGTAACCGTTTCGACGAAAAATTATGAATACTCATTTCGAAATGTATCCCCAGCCAATATGTTCTATATTATATTCGCGACGATTGATTGAACTTCAAATTTGACGAATTTTCAAAAATTTTACATTCGTATCGTTAGTATATATTTTGATTACGTTGAAAAACGTTAAACTCGTTTTCGTTGGATTAAAGTTTATAAGTCAGTGGCAATTTTCTCCGCCGAAAACGGTTCTATCGATTATCATGAAATTTCGTATACTTACTCTATACCTTAAAACTGTAACTCGCTTTAACTTTATTCTTAAAATGGGAAACGAACGCTTATTTTTCGTTTTATTGTGAGCATATTACAGCGGAGAACATTTTTTGATCGCGATCGACAACATTTGCAACAGAAAGCCATTCGGTTGATTAAGAATTTACAAAGTTAAAAGTGGCTCGTCGACCCGGAGATTAGGCTTTTTACTTAAATAATTCGTCACTTTTAGCCGTTTCTGTTAAAACACGTATATTGACCACGGGGGAAATATTGTATTATTATAGAACAAAGATCGTGAATCGGTCGTGATCGGCATTCACCGAAACGAGAGTCGGGACCGCGATTTAACGAAGGAATAAAGCGAGAGCGGAAATACTTTTCGCCCTCGAAAACGGCCGAAGTCGTAACGTTGCCAGTTTCCATGGCCGTCGAACGGTCGGTGTACGAACAGTTTCGGTTTAAGCATTTTTTTTTTCGCGTGTCCGATAATACCTCGACTTCGTCCTGGGAATTCTTTCGCAATACAATTATTTTCCCGGTAACGAGATGGGTGGACATTTGTCGTTTCTTTTTCTCGGCGTATACGCTACGATTTACGGTCGGTCGTTATTTCATGGCGGTTTTGTTTTTTTTTTTTTTTGGACCGAGAGATCGTAACCGCTGAAAACAACGTACAATAATATAACGCGCGTATCGATGTAGAATAAAAACGCGATATTGACGCTCACGTGTTATTCGTTTTTAACGAATAAGGGAACACTATCCGCGTCCAGGACGGGTCGCGAGGTAAAATCAATAGTTTAATCCGTAACGCCGAAGAGTAGTCGATAAGGAGGCGCGTACGGCGTACACCGGTGTGTACACGGCGGTAGCGTTTCTACACGAAAACAATCACGCCGCCTCGCTCACCCGTAAAACGACGTCGATTTACACGCGCACGACGCGTCGTACACGCCGGCGGACCAAAACGCATTTACGAAGCTCCAGCGTGTTTACGTTCCATTAAACGTATTCTCCCATTGTTCCCGTTGTTTGTATAATTGAATTTTTTTCGTCCATTCGCGCGTATCGCGTGCGATCGTCCAATAACGTCTGTATACATATATCGCTTTTTGTCTTACATTAGGCGCGCGACGTTAAATTGATCCTTTTTAAAAACTATTAACCCCTCGCGCGTCCAGTGTCAATTGATCGTTTGTCATAGCGTTACAATTTTGTCGTCGTCCGACGTACATAATGCTAACACACATGCACACACACACACACACACACACACACGGCTCAACGTCGTCTTACGTCGGACGGAGCCGTTCGTTTTCGTCGCGCCACTCGATTGCCTCGCACGGCCGGACTTTGTCAAACACCGAACGTCGTCTGACTACCAGTGTAGCGCAACCCGGACGATCAAGAAACGGCATTTATCTTCCTGTAGGAAGCACGTAAAGTACCATTTATTTTTATCCGCTTATGTCCTAACGAAAAATCTGCAGTAAGTAACGAACGTGCGCGCGTTATGAGCCGGGGACACGCGGTGGAGGCGTGTAACGGTGTCGCGTAAATTCCGATTAAACGCACGTAGGGATCGTACAATTCGTTCTCGTGGTTGACCCTTCCAGTGAAAATTGAAAAAACTGCCGCCACCGGCGGGGCCATCGACGAGACGCTTTTTAACTAACACGCTTATTTCCGTAGCTCCGCTGGTTTAAACGTCGAAAACGACTCTCGACGCCGTCGTATTAATAACGGCCGTTGTCGGTGCCGTGGCCAGATGTATGTTTCGAGAGCAGCGTTAAATTTTTCGTTTTCGAACGTGCCGACATACTGCGACTCGTCGGAGATAGCCTAAACGCATGCTCCGTCGCCCGTTTCGAACGTGGATATTTCTATTCGTTTATAAAACGGGACGTTGAATACGATAACGTTAAGCTTTGGACGGATAATCGAAATGCACGAGGGAATATTCGCGTTTATATTGCAAAAGAGCCGTTTTGTCAGGAATAATAAATGTTTGTACGCGCCCGTTAGGTGTTTGTCGACGAGTAAAACGATCGCGCTTTACCCCGCGTAAGTAAATCGAACGGACGTATCGTCCGTTCAAGTTGAATTCACTTCGCAAAATCATTATGTACGTTCGATATAAACGGCGCCGTAATATCCACGTACCGTTTACACCAAAAAAAAGGCGTTAAAAATACTACGCGCTACGAACCGACGACCAGTCGAAAGTCCGACGAACGTAATAGTATCCAATATAGAATTTCGTAGCGCGCTGAATCCTACGAACGTGTCGATTAGTTTATGTACGCCTTATTATTATTCTCACTAATCCAACGGGGTTCAGCGGGAATGTGAAACGACACGAATCTATAGGCGCCCGTCGGTTTTCGAACAATTGCTATCGGCGAACCAACCGTCCGGCGTGTATGTAAAAAACCGAACGCGCGGCCCCCTCCGCCTCCGCTACGAAGCCTACGGCATCGTTCCCGCGTCCACAAGTCGACGAACGTTCAAAAGTCTCCGTTTACGATTGTCCCGTTTTTTTTGCCCCTCGATCGTCTGTCGATTCCGCAATCGCGACTTTATTATCGTTATCCGAACGGAATCCGCCGCGGTAAAAAGCCCGTTGTTTAATTATGCGTTATTTTCCCCTAGCCGCGTAGGGTTTGGTCTTGCGACGAGTTTGCGCGAGAATATTTCGAGCGGCTGAGTAGTTTATACTGAATTCGCCGAACGTTACGGAACTCTCGACGCAAGCCCGATGCTATTATATTAAAAAACAATAAAAATAAAAAAACGTAAAACAATCGTATTTATCGCGAAAGTGACACCGCGAACCGTTCTAGTTCGTCTATCGTTAATTTACGCGATATTAATACGTTTACGCTAACTTACGTACGTTATAAAGCTCGCGGAGTCGGTCAACTTTCCGAGAACATCGTGTTTAAGAGCCCCGACCGTAATATTCGCGTTGTTCGAGCCGGCGCCGCCGTCGGTTAAATAAGTCGCGTACGTCAAATAATAACGACGCGCGGGCGTATCCGGAGTTATATCCGTGATCGTTGTTGGAGCGCACGCGCGTGTCGCGTTACCGGATTAACGTCTGCGAGAAATTACCGTAGTATATCGGGCAAACGCGTATCCGATTTTTTACGTTTTCCATCGACCCGTGTTTCGCGTAGTGTTGTTCGCAAATCCGGCCACCCACGTTATCGCGACAACGTTTACAAGCGCCCCGTAGTGCTTTTACGTGTACGGAAAAACGTTGACAACGCGACGTGGCTCAGTAATTAAATAGAACGAAATACCCAAAACGGCGGGATACGACCGATCGACGGACGTAAAAAAAAAAGAAACCGAACGAAAGTTATTAACTACGTCGGAAACGAACGAATATACGTTTTCCGATACGTCTATTTAATAATTCCCCCCCCCCCGCTCGCGCGTCGTACGACCCTCCGTCGCCGTAGTATTATTAACGAATAATAATAACAACCGTTGTCGAACACAGCAACGACCAGAGCCGGTTGATTTTATATATACTCGTTAGAACAACCGAGAAAAGTTTGATCGCCTTATTTCCGTATTGTTTTTTTTTTTTAATGACGCATCGCGAAATCGATGACGTGTGCATGGAGAGCGAACATTTTTTCGTATACGTATATATATATATATATATATATATATATATATATGTGAATCGTAAAAATGACGAGAAATCGCGGCGTTACGATTGTTTCGTTATTTTTTTCGGCGAAAACGACCCACTGACATCGTGGGCACGGCCGACCATTCGTTATTTTTAGGATCACGACGATCGTCGACGTGAACTCGTATTTCTTTTCTCTCGCTCGTTACGGCCCGGTGTCCATTCGTACAAAACGAATTTACATACAATCGTACACAAACGATAAAAACGTCGTCGTCGTCGTCGTCGTTTGATCTGTGAGAAAACCGTCGAATATTTGGTATCTAATCAACGTCGTTTCTATTTTTATACATAACTTACAGCCGGAATACGATCTCCAGCGTTATCCGTAACGGTCGAAAAACGGTCCGCAGTTACGAACAATTTGACGTTCGCTCATAGTCGACGACGGTCAATTAAACCGGTCGTTAATCATCGTTGAAATTAATTGTCGCCAAGAATGATTGGAAAACATGCCGAACAAATAAATCGTTATTTTATCCGTCGGGTGAAACTAACTAAAATAAATATACCTCGAAAATACTAAGTGGCCGAGAATTTCATTACGACCAACGGAGAATAATAATAATATTTGAACGGTTTTCCACGGACAGCTTCCGCCTAATTTTCATGTTATTCATATATTACTCGGTAACAAATATTATATACGATATTTTCATTCGCCGCCATATATACGTGTATCGTATATTAATTTTCTAGCGTTGTACAATTTTTCGTGTACCCGTACAAATCGCGAACGTACCAATTATATATTTTTTCGTACGTATTTTTTACGAGCATAACACGGACGGTGTTTCGGTTGTATTTCACGCGGCGTGCATTTTTTTATCGCTATTCGTTTTTTTTTTTTTTAGTACGCGAATATTTTCGAGAGAAACGCGCGTTTTAACACAGGACGACGCGTAATTTGTCCATGTTTCCGTTTTTTTCAGACGTAACAAGCTCGTTAATAATCGAACGAAAAACTTCGTACGTATATAATAATAATAATAATAATAATTTCCACGGAAAACGCGTACGCTTACAGTAACTATTTTGCGCGCGATATTAGCCAAACGGCAATAGCGACAATCTAATATCGAAACGGCGCGAGAAACGAACTTTTCGTTTGTCCGACGAAAAATTCGACACACAAAATAAAATACGAAACGCGCGTATTCATACTATAGGTAGGTCGCGTTAACGTAATGTACGTACACGCACGAATGTATACGAATACGTATAAGCGCGTCCGGAACGAACAATAGAAATAGAAACGAACGTACGGGCGTTGGGTTTTTAATAGAAATACGTTACGTGTCGAATAAACTTTAACGACGTATATTTAGCGCGAACACTAAATCGCGCAACAGTATACACTCGTGTTTATGTCAAAGGACTCTCGTAAAACCCGTTTTAAATAGGATTTTTATCGTCTTCCCGTTCCGGCCGTGTACCGTTCATTTCGGTCGGCAAATTAAAAATAGCCCCTAAACTTTTATACGATTTTAAATAATTCACGCGGTTTTATATTCGTTTATTTCCCCGGCGCTATTCGTTCCTTACGGCCGCGCCTCGTCGTCCGCGCAACACGGGCTCGCCAATAAACGTACACCACTCGGGAGCGGCGGCACCGTGCCCGTTGTTCCTTCGACTCGTCGCCGCGGTGTGTATTTAACGACGCCACAAACGTAGCGCGTTGTCGTAGCGCGGTCGTGTCACCGGGCCGGTTTCCGAGCTTTTGCGGGCCGACAGCGGCGGACGGAATAGAATCGGCGCCGGACCGGCTCGCGGCGGATTCCCGCACCGTCCGCGCGCCCGAATACGTTCGTTTTTTTAACGGTAGCTTACCACTGTTCGGGCGTTTCGTTCGGGGCCCGCGAAATATGACGCCTCTCCGCGTGCCAACCATTTTGTTTTTCGTCGTTCGTTTTCTTTTTCCAATCGTTTAACGGGTTTTCGCGATTTTTTCGTGCCACGCCGCGCCGTGTTGTTCGACGTTTCTGTTTCGTTCCGTTTGTTTTCGCGCAAATATAAACGGAACGTATCGTCTCCGGAGTATAATTACTTTAGATTCCGTACGAAACGAGGAATATATATTTATGTCGTAACGCTATTGTTCTAGGGGAGGTTTGTTTTTAAGACGGTACGTTACCGTCAAATTTTCTCGGTTGAACGGGCTAAAAATGTCGCGCAGGTCTTATATACGCCGATTGGCGTACAATGAGATTTTAGAGAAAACGAGATTTGTAACAATTCGATTGAATCGCGTTCGTTTACGACACGGAACTGAATTACCACTATCGACAAATTAATTAGCTAATTTTAACATTTTCAAATGTAAACGGTTATCGCCACAGTTATTAAACGTTTTTACGCGCAATTTCGGGCTCCCGTAATACTTAACGTATTTCCGGACCATTTACGAATACGTAACAAACCTGGGGCCATAGGTGTCGAACTTTTGCTAAAACTATCCGCGTGTGACGGAAAGTGGTGGTGCTGGGGACGGTGGCCGGTTAAGGCGCTAGAAAATAAATTTCAGGGACGCGATCTCGAAATTGCCGTCTCGAGTTTCGGACGGTCGGGAAGATTTGATTGAAACGCCGGCGGCAACGTTCGTCGCGCGATCGGGAAAATTCGACGACCGTACTTTCGCTGGTGCGTCGTGCGTCGACGGCGGTGGACGGTATATATATATATTTTCGAAATCAACAGGCGACGGTTTATAACCGTTTTCGTAAACGACCGGACTGTGGCGGGTGGTCGTCGTCAACGCGTTCCGATCGGTCGGACCATTGGAAATCGTCTCACCGACCGTTGGCGGAAACGCCGCGCGTATCGGCGATCGGAAACGGTTATTAGCCGAGGGGAGCTTAGGTCCCGGGACAATTTTATTACGCCAGAGAGTAAAAGGGCCGCCACTCGTTACGCGTTATTAAATAATTAAGCGTTTATTACGGGCCGGGTGGGGTTCGCGTTCGCACAGACAATCGTTATTGGCGACGGCGTACGTAACGGAACGGTAATTTCGAACTAAACGAAACGGCGAATAATAACGAGTGGAAAACGCGTACGCGACGTTCGAAGTGTGGACATTTTTGAAACATTTCGCCGGGGGGGTTCGAAGTCGGGAAACTATTTACGAACAATACCCGCGCGTTCCCGAACGTACTCGACGTCGTTACAACCGGCAGCGCCGTCTAGCGAACAAATCTTTTACGGACTTTCGGGTGGCCGTTTAATATAGCACGAGACGGCGGAACGACGTTTATTTCACCGCGATATCGTCGTACGTTTATTTCCGCCGTGGGAATTCGTTGAGCGCGATCGATTTAATAATCACCCGAACGATTATCGTCGAGCAGCCACCGTCACGTACGGGTGTCTCTTATTTTCAATTACGTTTACTTACGATATTTAATTACGAATTTCCCGTCGTTTTCGAAAATACGACGTGCGCCCGCGATCGGAGCTACACAACCACTTTACTCGTTCCGTATAATCGACGAAATATCGGAATAATCTATAAATACCCCGTCATCGCGGTAATTCGCGGCTTTAGGTATGTTTTTTCTTTTTCGAACGATGTGTTTCTAAAAATTAGTTTCGCCGTTTCAACGTTCTAACAGTAGATGGCGCGTGACGTTCCGTTGAAGTCGTTCTCGCCGCTGGACGCGCGAACTTGATCCGTCTCGTACGAGTACGATTCGCGAACGCGCGTTCGGAAAAACGGCCGGCACTCGGTTTCGTCTTCGTTACCCGACCGTTGTTTTTATCACGAGTGTTTTGGTCGCTTAACGTTTTCAGTATTGTTTCGAGTACATTTTCGAAAACGGACGACAAGCGCGCGCTGTAGCGAAACCATTCTGTTACGGTACCGCGTCTACTTTTCCCAAAAAACGCACGTTCCAAATATATTCGTAACGAACCGAATTTTATTCGATAGTTTCGCGCGGGCAATTGTGCAACCTAGCGCACGTGTTCGACGTTATAATTCGCGTACCGGATACATAACGCGGAGATCGATCGGTTCGAACGAAAACGGACACTATTATTATCGCGTTTAACCTGTACAGACGGATGTTGTGACCAGCAGAAATGATACGCGCCCGTGAACTCGGCGACGCGTCGGCGGCGACTCCAACGGGGACGGGTGTGCCCGTTTCAAATACGTTTCGAATCGTGGGGGCGACAAAAGCTTTTTGCGTTCACCGTGTCCGACGGGAGCTAGAGAAACGACGGACCACTGCGGAATTTCGTTTCGGCCCGAGTCCGTTTCAGGCGCTCGTAACGTTTGGCGTAATACCTAATCTCGTCGCGCGCGAAATACGTCGTTCGCGTTAACGGTATCATAAATGACCGCGTCGAGACGTTCGTCACGAACGAATTGGTTTTCCGTAATTTGTTTCTCCCGATTTATTCACGACTCGCGTGTTTTTCGACGACGTCAATAACCGTACACATTACGCGTACGGGTCCCATAATCGCGATTAAGCGCCACCGGCTAGTGCCGGTGGAGTCCGTACCGGTAAAGGGCGATAAGTTGTATAAAAATATGCTCGGGAGTATCGACGTACCGTCGGGATACCGATAAACGTATAGGCCAACGAACGTACCAAAAACAAGTTCGCCGCTATGTACATATATCGCCGAAAACGGTATCGATCGTCGGTTTCGAATCGGCCTACGGTTATATAAAAACGGACCGTTTATTCGAACGGCGAACGCCGTTTCCCCTATTATTGTTTCGTTTTTTCCCGTAAAACGTACGAAGTTTTAGTCGTCCGCTACGCGTGGTTTTTTGATTATAACCGAAGAACGTATTGTTTACGCCGGAGAATTTAACGGTTAATTCGAGATTATCCGGTAGACGTGAAATACGTAGGTGGGTCAATTCGCGCGAAACTGCGCTATTCGTCCGATAAATATTTCGCGTTTAATAATTCGAATATTTTACCGCCCCCGTTTCTTCGCCACGACATTTCTTCCCGCGTCCGTCCCTGACGCGTAGGCGAATAATAAACCACGCGTTTCCGACTTCGGCGTAAATTACGCGAGTAATCTTTTTTCCTCCGGTATTGCGCGCTTTTCATGGTACGACCCAGCGCGGTCACCGACCGACGGACACCGCTAACGTTCACGCGTCGTGATAAACAGCGCCTTTAACGAGACTATCCGGTCACTCTTGTACGTTGACCAGATTTGCCGATATACGACGCTCACGCCATTTGTTTTTTTTTCATATTACAGACGAAGGTGGCGACATCATGAAATCGACGACCGTCGAAGAATCCTGCGCGGAAGGGACGACGACGACAACAACGACGACGACTCCCACCACACCCGTCGTGGTCTCGGCGGACGGCGGAGCCGACGACAGGGCCGCCACCACCATACAGGCCGTGTACCGCGGATTCCGGGCCCGGAAGTACGTGGAGACGGTGACGGCGGCTGCGGTTAAGATACAGGCGGGCTTCCGGGGCTACCGGGTCAGACAGTCGCTGAAGAACGCGGCGCCGCCTTCGTCCACGGCCACCGCGACCACTACGACGGACAACAGCCAGTGTTGGTCGGACGACGACCAAAAGTCCGTCGTGTCCGTCACGTACGCGCCACTGAACGAGTTCGACCGCGACGGCGTCGAAGGATCGGCCGATGTGATGGCGGCGGTTGCGGCCAACGACGACGAGGTGTTCCCGTACGACGGCGACGGGAACGTCGAGCCGAGTGGCGGCGACGTAGCGGCCGAACAACAACCGAAGCAAGCGCAACAATCGGGTGCCGGTACTGCGGACGACTTGCGAGCGCTGACGGACGCGGCGGTCAAGATACAGGCCAGGGTACGCGGATTCGCCGTCAGGAAACACTTGAACGACGAGAAAAACGCCGACAAACAGTGACGCGTCTCGTGTCCAATGTAACCGTTCGAAATCGTCCGCGACTGCCCGTCGGAGTTTTGTCCGTCGCTCGTCCCGTCGTCGTTTATTCTTATTTTAATTAAATTTATCGTTCGTCTCGTAATCGTTAGCCGCGCGTCGTCGTCGCCTGACGACGAACAATTTCCGTAATGTCATTTACCTCCCCTCCTTACTCAAAAAAAAAAAATAATAATAAGCTTTTCCGTCGATCGTTATATAGAAAAAAAAAGTTGGGCTTTTTTTTTTACTAACTGATAAACAAAATCCCGCGTTTTATTTTACGAGGAACAAAAAAAAAATAATACAAAATGTTCGACCCTGGCTTCTAGTTCGTTCCGTTTTTTTTCATCCTATTTGTACTTTCGATTGTTTACCGATGGATTTTTGTTTTTTTATCGTACACAATAAGAAAGTTTAGAAAATACCCAAATAAAGGGACGACGCGATACGGACGAATAATTACTTTCTAGTAGTGTTTCGTAGGCTTAATAATAATTATTAAAACGATCGATGACGTGTGTGTGTGTGTGTGTGTGTGTGTGTGTGTGTGTTCGTGTGTGTAGTGTAAATTTGTATTAAAACGTTAGACGTTGAATTATATAAAGTAGCGGTTAGGTCGCGTGCTTTGCCGACACCTATTCACTTTTAGGTTTCAGAAACCGAATCAATTACTCACTCGATCCCCGAACGCCCCGAAACGTTTTACCGTAGCGAACTGTTTCGTATGGAATTCGAATTGTTAGTTACGAATACTATCGTCGTGGCTTCGAACGGTAACGATTCGTTAACAATTCGATGGACTTTCGTCCGGAATAGACGATTTTCACTCACGCGATGATTTTATAAACGTTCGTTTCGCATACCTAGTTGCAGTGAAATCAATAGAAACCGCGGGGTACGCTATTGTACGAGTTACGCTTATGTCGCGTAAAGTACAGAATAAACACTATGTATCGCGCGAAGTAGGACTTTTCAAAAATAATACTTCGTCGAGAAAGGAAAGGTTTCGCGGTAAACTTTACGGCCGGCGCCATATACGCATATTAAATTGTGCGACGCGATTACAATATTTTTGTTCGGTCGTCGTGTTGTGACGATAGCACGTATTAAAAACGTTTTTCGCGCAACTCGTCCCTAATAAACGATATTATATTACGCCGTAGGAAGATCCGAATCATTTTTCAGTTCCGTACGTTAGAAATGTACGATTAATGTCGCGTACCTAACGTAAGTTATTGCGACGATGGAATTTCGTCGCGAGCGCGCCGGAATATTCGTTAAAACTGATAGATTCGACGCGCAATTATCGTATTAGTCTTTAGGATTGTTTTTTTTTTTTTTGGAAAAATTCGATTTTCAACACGTAACGCGCTAGTTATCGGTTAAATCGATTTTCGAGCGTTAATAAGTTTGAAACGAATTCGCTTAGCTACCCACCACGTTATTAACGTATTGTCGATAGTCCCTGACTATACGAGTTCCCTTTAGAAAAGGTTCTTGATTGCGTTTCGGCCTTGAAAACGCGCTATTTCCAACGGGTATCTCGAGGTTCGACGTGTGGAACGCTTTCGAATGCCGTGTTATTATAATTATAGTCGACGGGGCAAATTATTTCGACTAACGTTTTTCCCCCTCTGAAACGTGTACGGAACGCGATAAAAACGAAAATTATTAACTTCGTCGGATGCATTAGCGAACGTAAAGGAAATTTCGAATTTTCGAAACGAGTTTTCCGAACAATTTCAATTACGACGGATAGGGCACGTTTTCATTCCCGGACGACGCCGTATTATATTGTACGCTCAAAGGTAAACGGCAAACACCATAATGTATTATTACGAATTCGATTATACGTAACGCACTCCGTGTACGTTCTTCACTGGTTCAAATAATCTAAACTTATCGAACGATAGCACGTACCGCAATACGGACGTTTTCGGTCCGCGATTATTTCGTTTCGTTTTAGGGGGCCGCTTCGGTAATTAGGGAAACGCGTTTCCGTCGACGGTAAGTTTAACGCGCCAGGTTATCGGTACCGTATGTCCGTCGTTTGTAAATTTCCGAACGTTCGCCTCCACCGACGCGATCGCGTCGATAATTTTCACAGAGCTCTTACGGCATTTACGCAACACTAACGGGACGTGTCTCGGTACGAGATACGATTTTCGTAATTTTTCGCATCGTAACCCGTCGGTTTTAGCGAATATTATACCGCGATTACGCGCCTAATCGTCGTCCGTGAAACTTAATTACGATTCGCCGCGCCGTTATTCTTCCACTCGTGCTCTGGTTCGTGTTTCAAATCGACGTCAACGAGCGTCGTGTACGGTTCCGGCCTCTTATTCGTATCTTGTAGTTGCGCGTGTTTACGCTTCAACTCCGTAAAACATATCCGGAATTACATAAAAAATAACCCGCGCGTTATACACCGACCGTGAAGTCAACGCCTTAAACGTTACGAATGTACGACGGTTGTAACCGTAAGGTTCGTCAACCGCGTGATTATAGGCGTTTGACACGAGCATAGCTGTTCTTTATTGGAAAGCGGTTCGCGTTTTACTTTTTAATAGAAAATATAGGTAAAATAGAAAACCGAAAACGTTTCTTGTTTTTTTTTTTTTTTAACATAAACGCGCACGTCGAAAAACAAACCGTCTATTTTTAGGGTTATAATATTGTATTCTTAATGATAATTGTAACTACGACGTTTTTCTAACGTAGCTTTTAGACGAGTTTTAATTTATGTATCTAGTAAAAATATCGTTCGTAGTTATTATTCTTTTTTTCTATTTGTAATTGTTTTCGGAGACATAGCTCTAAGTTTCGATTTAATAAATACATAATTCGTAATCAGTTTATCGAACGGACTTTTATGTTTAAAGAGTATTCAATACGCGCCTAAAGCGAATAGACGAACTTAATTGTACGCGTAAAAACGTTTCGAAATCAGCGTACGTTCGAATATTGGAAATCGTAATAACGCGATCGGTGTTATTCGACGATAATTAAATTATTCGAAAATAACGATCGCACAGGCCGAACATTTTAATCTCTGTACGCGACGTACGTTAGTTTTCCGCCGTCGGTAAACATTCGTTTTTGTTTTTCTTTAGACGATTAAACGAAAACGTAAAGCATTTCGATAACGTAGTCGATTGTAGCGATTTGTCTAACAAAACCGTAAAACTGTTAATTTTAATTATTTATTAAAATAGTCGATATCGCAATGTATTATAATACGTTTTACAAAACGAACGGTTTTTTTTTTTTCGTAAAGAGGAGGCCTAATCCGTTTTTCGGTTTATATATGGACGCGTAAATTGTTCAATCTCGTCAAACGCGCGAATTTCCACCATCGAAATACGATAAAATACGTTACGTCGTCGAATTCGTCGGAAACAATAAAAACCGTTTCGGGTTAAATGGACGGAAAAAGAAAATACGCGTTTCACTCGTAAACCGTAATACAAACGTTTTCGGCCTTTTCTCGAAAAAGCAAATACCGTTCGAATAATAATATATTTGGGAATAATTCCGTCGTCCGATCGTCGTGTTTTATCAACGAATCGGCGCGCTTGAGACGTCGTGAACAATTAACGCGAGTTTTGGTCACGCGTACCGTAAAGAATTCGTCGAAACTCACGACACTCGTATAACAGTTCCGTAATGTGTTTCGAACATTCCGTCAGGTGTCTAAACGTATGGGCCGTGTCTCGTAACGCGTTTCAACATATTTCATTTTTATATCACTTAAGCGCTAATCTCGGACGTGTGTAAAATACACGGGATCATTATTATACTTATATATATAAATAAATAAATATATGTATATAATTATTGTTTAATCAAATATCGTAACGAACGTAGCTAAATATTCCGCTGGTTATATTTATTTTGATTCCCGTCTTATTCGTTCCTACATGTTCGTATTTCGTCCTAACTATTGTGGTTCATTACACGAAACGATATTAATATAATATATATATATAACTATAGTACTATATACTTATGTATGTATGTGCACAAAGAGCGAGCCAACTAATAATTTCCAAAGAGCTACGTGGACGGTTCACCGTCTGCAAAAAAACTATACGCCGCGAGTAACGTAATGGGGAATAATATAGCGTACCCGGCGCTCGTTTTGTTTGCTTAAAAAATAGAAAATATTATCGCGTGTGTGTGTGTGTGTGTTTGGTGGTGGGGGGGAGAGGAAACGGTGACTGGACGAGCGAGAGAAAAAAGGAAGACGTGTATAAAGTCGTTCGGATATCCCGTAGTAATGCATCGCGTTCGGACATATTACCTGTGTCCCCGGGGAACGTGAGACGTTCGTATCTAGAAGAGAGAACAAAAGCCCGTACGGAGACTAAAGGGCCGCCGAGAAAATGACCGTGATTGAGACCCCCGTAAAATGGAAGTCTTGTGTCTCGAATCACTCCGGTGGCGAAACACGTTGGAGAGAAGGAAAAACTATTTTCCGCGTCCAACTAACGACGATTCGATCGAAATTATTTCGAAAGTAACGAAATTCGATTTTATTCCAATATATATATATACTCGTATACGTGCACGTATAGGTGTGTTTTTTTTGTACTCGAGGGTTTCGTATAAATACGGGACACGGAAAAAATTCGTTACCGAATCAATTCGACCTTTTGAAGTTTATTTTACGTTTCAAACGCGTAATGGTAAACGCCGAGACTTCGCCGAAGGTTGTCTAATTCGGAACGCGATTATCGAAACGTAATGTATCGAAAATGGCGGGTTCTAACGGAATTTTACTAGTTTCGTGTTTTTTTTTTTTATATATATATCGGAATAGCGAATATTTTATCGCGTTATTTTCACGACACGCCCGACAACTCGTTTGTCTCCGTTATTGTCGCAAACATTTAGGTCCGGAAATCCGATTCGTTTTTCGTACCCGCGTCGCGGAAAACGTATGTTCGTCGGAAACCGCGCGCGCGTCGTTCGATTAACGTGCAAACGTACCGTTTCGTTTCACCCGGAACGTCGACGTTTCCATTATTATTCGACAATAGCGCCGAAACGATTGTCGTTCGGACAAGAAAAACGTTTTATATTTCGTACGGTATTAACGCCGCGCTTGGCCGGGGACATTCGGTCTATCCGTCCGGTTCGATAATAATTATTCCTGTTAAACGAGCGCCCGATTTTGTTCATTCGCTGTATGGATTCCAACGGTGAATATTATATTATCACGTCATTCGTAACGCGCCGCGCGTGATTTTATTGTTTGTACCCGCGAGTTGATTTAGTTCGGGAAACGTCGAGATTGATAACTACTTCGACTTAAATATCGGGCAAACAGCCGGAAGTTTGGTACCACAGAGGGTCGTAAAGCGTAATTTTGATAAACGCCCTCGGTCGGTCCCACAACTGGCGTGTGTTTAACTAACTGCTCGCCAATTCCTATGAAACGGAATATGCCGATAAAACGAAACGACGAACAATCGAGTCATTACGGGAATTGACGAACCGGAGATATGGAATTAGTAACGAAAGGGAGCCACCGACGAGTGTCTTTTCAACGGCACCCGTTTGGAGGGATGGCGGGACCCGCCGGTCTAACGAACGTATTTTAGGCGTTTCGGCGCACCGTTAATTCGGCCAGTTGAAAATCACGTATCGATCCGTTTAGACGAAACAATAATTGTTACTGTTGGCCCGACCTATAGGCCAAAAATAATCCGTAATGACGAGCACCGTTCGTTTTTCGCTCTAAAACGTGTAACTCCGCTAATCGACTCGCGATTACCGTTACGGTATTATTGGACCAAACTCGGGCACGGGCGCGCGGATAGCTCGTTTCGGTAACTACGCCTCATAACCGGAACGATCGAATTTAATTGCGACGCGCGTAAATCGATCGTCGTGCCGGCCAACGTATTGGCTTAGCCGTCGGGCGCAACTTGGAAATTTAAACGCGAACGCATCGACAATTTCGCACTAAACGTTACTCGCCGACCGCAACGTTCAAAACTCGAACGTCGTTTTGCGCGGAAACGCGACTCGCGCGGGCTGATCAAATTTGCCGCCGGTTCGCTACGATCGTACGGAATCCCGTCGTATTGCCGCTACACGAGACGTGCTCGCGACGATTCGGAAACAACATATCGGGGGGGGGAGGGTGGTAAGCGTTCACCGACAGCCGCTACCGACGTCCTTGCGGAAGTTAGCGTTCCTCGTGTCGACTTCATCGTATTACGCGAAAATAGCGAACGGTTTATGGTATCGTTTACGCCGTTTTTTGGTGACAGCTACGCGAGTAACGCCGGGACTTTCGTGATTCTTTCGAAAACCGTTCGTTTTCCGTATTATATAGAGAAACTTGTGGCGGTACGTTCAACATATCGTTAGTTATATATGGCTAAAAAGCGTTTCCGTCGTCCGTTCAATTATTAAAAGAAAAATCAACCTATCGAACACGTACTCGTGGAATTTGCAATAAAACAGTATTACTATTGCGAGAACAAAGTGATTCGACTAAAAGTCTTAATGTCCTAATTAGCGATAACGAAACAAATAACGCGAAAACCTCCTTAACGATTGCCTTAGAACATTTCGGAACTGAAACCGAAAATCTGTTAAGGCCGTGATACGGTACAGTAGACAAATACAATTAAACGTTCGCCTATCACGCGTTTACGTCGGACATTTCACGTGTAAAACTTTTTCGAACCGGTCGACCGTTAATTATCGTCGTCGTGGCCCGCCACGGGGGGACCCTGTTGGTCAGCCCTCGAGTACGCGACGGCGACGACGTGCGTGCAACGGACAGGCGGCGTTTTAATTGCCGACGACGTATTCGATCGCGCACCGGCCGGCGGGGAAAACCGGGCGTCGAATATGAAAAAAAAAAAAACCGAACGCACGCGAGAAACGATAGTTTACGCGATATTTTCACCCACGCGGTTACCGTGGTCGTGTTGGACACCGGTCGTGAAGAGTCGCGGGCGCGTGTACGCGAACGGTCGGACGACTACTCGAAGGCGACGAACAGACGGATCGACCAACTGACACGAGCTAAAACGTTCGGAACGCCCACCGCGTTCGGGCCCAGCGGCGGAAACGGGCGCGTAGTAACGTTCGAGTTGTTTTACTGAAAAATTAATTACACGTTTTACGCTCTCATCCAAGAGTGGATTACGCGTTTCGAAAATGCCTACCGGCCGGACCAATTCACGTTCGGAACTGGTCGGAATCGAAACGCTCGTTTGGCGATTTCGAACCTCTCAAAACCGTGTTCGCCTTAAATACTCGTCGAATTCCACAAGTCGCCTCGCCAGTATTTCCACGAAACGCTGTTTTCGTCCCCTGTATACGTACGAGCGGTTCACGACACGTTACGATTTAAGTCGTCGTCGCACTTATATCGGGCGTTGATAATTAACAGTATCGCCTCTCGTGACCGGTGCCGAAACGAACGCACGAAACGAAATTACGTATAGTCGAATCCTTATTTAGAGCGCTTGTTTTCTATTAACTACTTCGAGATTAATTTTCGATTTTTTTTTTAGCGCGTTAAACGACCGTTTTATTCGTAAAAAGCGTTTCCGGTATTATTCGTTACGGTAATTGTGAGTATTTCACTTTTGGAATCGAATACTCGGCCAAGTTCGAACGGAAATTTGAAAAAATAAACAACGTTCGAAAAGAATTCCGAATATTTTCGTAAAATATTTAAGCGGTATTCGAAATACTTTTAAGCGAAAAGTATTCGAGTATTATTATAGTTTTCAAAAGAATTTTTTACCGTACTGCATACGTATTAATATATATATATATATAGCCGAGTCTTAGGAATTTCGAATTCGTGTAGAATCTCGATAATTCCACGCCTTTATCGCGACGATACAAACGAACAGCCATCCACGCCCCCGCCTTCCCCACCACCACATTCGTATCCCGGCTGTAGTCGAACTCTATCTACGCCACCGATAGCCGGGTAAAATACGAATTAGATATCATAGGTCTTCGCGCGTTCAACAGACCGCGGAATTGTGCCGAACGTCAATAACCCTCAAAATCGGCCACCCTCCGTCGACCAGTAGCGCGGGGGCGCCCTCTCTGGTCCGACTTCTGTCTGTCGAAACCGTTCCGTTTGTTTGTTCGCCGGTTACGTTCCTGCCGCTTTTTGCTTTATTCAACGTTCGCCGTAACCGCTATACGCTCTATTTCCCCACGCCGAATCCGCGCGCTCGAACTTATCGCTATATTATCCGCCGCGATGAGTCGTCAATATTGACAGTCGACAATGCCGAACGGAACCTTCGTTATATCGTCCGCCTGGTTATCCCTGCCGGCAACTTGGCGATCGTTTAACGCGTTCACCGCGGATCGTATTAGCGTACACGTTTACGCGCGCGGATGAAAATCGAGGCTCTTGATTTCGTTTGTCGCGCCGCGTTTCGGACGCTGTTTGAACGTGGTTTATGGCGGTGGCTGTTGACAATCACGATTCATACGTATATTCGACGTGTCTATACATCATATCCGCGAAAACGGTACGAGACACGGGCTGACGGTTTTGGAGAAATAAAATAAATATAATTCGTGCCTAAGGTCGAGCAAAGCACAACGTGAATACGCACACGTCTCGTCGGTGGAAAAATAATAACGAAAACTAGACGCGTTTCGTTCAAACAACGACTTCCCGCGAACAGATTGGGAACGTTACGGGCTAGTAATAGAGCTACGCGACTTGCACGCGCGTAATAAACGCTATTTATTAGACAACGTTAACGAAAAATTTGTTATTTTATCAAAAATACAAAAACAATAACGCGCGGACGACGCCAATTGGCGTCGGGACGAGAACAAACAAACCGTAATTTCGGGTCGACGTCGTACCGCGGACGTTACGGTGTTTTTAAAACGCGGCCTAACGGACCGTAACGCGCCCGAATTTCGTTAACCTTCCTCGGCGATGTTGTCCAATAATATTCGTACCGAACGATTCGCCGTGTGAATACTACCCTGGGGGCGTTTCATTTTTTGCACGCGATTAAGCCGGCATGTGCTCGAACTAGCGATCCACCGATATTTTTAATAATTCGTCGTTATAACGGTACGTAAAAACGTCACGGAAAATGTATAAATCCATCGGGTTATTGTAGATTGTACGAGTTCCATACCCACGTCGATCGTACGTTTATTACGTTCGCGTATGAAATTAATGAATTAGCGCCGAATTTCCCTGCCGATAATAGGAAACGACGAAATTGAACGATATTTCGTATTTCGGTCATTTTAATCAAACTAATCGCGAATACGTATACACGTGCCACTATTACAACGGTTAGCTTATATATATATATATCGCGCGTTTTATACGTTTTCGTTTTTAGTTCTTTATTGTCCGTCGTTATTAATAAAATTTAGAAAAAATAATTAAGAGGCGCGATATAAATATGTAACGACAATTTTATTGTAGGTTTTAACCGGAATTATAAACGTACTCGTACAATAAGAATTATTATTTTCGTCTATTTGTTACGCGTTTTCGTTCTTTATAATAGTATTGTTACGGTAATAATTATAGACGCGACGTTTTTATTTTTGTAATTATTAATAATAAAGACCTTACGAGTAAAACGCTACCATTGGGTCGTTCGACATTTTTTTTTGAAAACTAAATATATTTATCGATCGATTATACTTTGGCGAACGTTTATTTCGTTCCAAAAGAGACGGAAAAATTCCAATTACGCGGAGAGTATATTATTATTGTAATAATAATAATAATAATCGTTCGTCGGCTTTAACGTGAGAATAAATAAGGCTTAAAAAAGAAGAAAATCATTAAGCGCAATAATCCCCGAGAAGTTTCGCTTGAATACGAAAAAAGAAAATCAATCGCGGTCGAAAAAATACCCATAATTATCGTCCTACTTTTTGAAGAGAGCCGTTTTACCGGCTATTAACGTCCGTTTATGTTTCCGCGGCGAAATTTAATTTACAGATTTCGCGAATAGTTCGTCGTTATAAAAGCGTGTTCGACGGAACGTTTCCGTTTATACGATAATTTACCCGAAACGCGACGTTGTATTTTTAAAATTTCGCGACGAAACTAATGAAACATGGTGATAGTTACGCGACAATTGTAATGGCAATTACAATCGATTCGCAGACGGTTCCCGTAATGAACAATGTTGTTTTACGCGCTCGGTTTATGAAAAGAATAACGTTATTTATTTCGTCCGGTACGCCGAGTTAAAAGTAAACACGGTTTTCGCGTGATTTATAATTCTTCGTATACCGTAAGTGCTTTATCCGCTTAGCGGATGTCGCCCATCATCAAAGTCAGTTTGTTCAATGAAAATAATCCCGCGTGTTAAATTTTTTAAAAAGCCGATTGCCCGGAAAAATGATCGCGACTTCGACGGTTCTGAACTTCCAGTCGATTCGACGACAAACGTAAGGCTATTTATTTAATTTTTTTATTACTACGACGAAATATTATCGCGTTAGTTTCGTATCGTGAAAATCGAAAGCGACGGAAATTCGACGTATATATACGTTATATTAAAATTATATATTCGTATAATATTTATCGAGCGTATTGATTATAGTCACTCTCGCGAACGATTGGAAACGAAATCAAAGAGTCTGTAAATAATACTAGTTGTAATCGGCCACTTAAATCGAAAAACGATTCCGGGAACATAGGCGGTGTATAAATAAACGGGAATATTACAACGATCGAACGGTATTTTGGTAGAAAACGGACAAAATTGAAGTTATCGAATGTAATTTTTTCGTCGTTCGTCGTCCGTGTGTACACTTTTTTGGCAACGACGGGGGTGCTCGGACGTAGTCTAGTCGGTACTTTATTCGAAGCGTATTACGATTTCGTAAATAGTTCTCTTTGCTGTTAGCCCGTGGAAAAGCTTCGAAAAACGAAAACAGTCAAACGCCTAGGCGACGTTCGATTTCCGTATTAAAAAAAATACGCTACGACACGCGATATTTAAACGACGAGAATACGCGTTTTCGTCGTAACATTTTTTTAAGCGTGTAAAGTTTGAACGTGAAAAACTTACGAAGAATAAACAACGCACAGAGCCCGTATCGAAATGGTTTTTTGAAAACGATTGTTTTCAAATTTCCAACAACGTGTATTTCGTACAACTCGAACAACGGCCGCGGATCAAGCGACCCACGACGTTGATGCGCGGCACCCACCGGCCGCCACGGTTTTATATTAATATTCGATATTTGGTTATTACCTGACCGTATGGCCGTTGTTGTATTTCGTCGGCAACGCGATTCGCCAAAAACTAAATTTCGATATTTTGAAATTATTCGTTATTATATTTCGTATAAAGGCCCGTCGACGTGTGGACGTTGTGCGACTAAAATACCGTCGTTCAGCCTTCGTAATTCCAAACCGTTGGGCCGTCGCGTCAAAGTGCACCGGCGTGGTACGTCTGTAGGGTAGTCGTTACGTCGTTTGACGTACGGAAAAACCTTAGATCGTTTTACTCGTACGTTAAAACACGAACGG
>JAIPRN010003138.1:0-23647 GCA_025469175.1 Geopemphigus sp. TES_GeoC_2020 | reverse complement strand
AAAAACGTCGTTAATGGATAGGCGCCTCGTCGTTATTTTATTTCCGACGTTCGTTTTTGGGAAAAAAAAAAAATTGCGACGCTATCCGTAGATACCGTAATAACTAATACCGTAATTACGCGTCGACGTTATTGTCCGTAATAACGGATTTTAATAAACGTTAGACGGAGACGCTCGACGATATTTTAATAAAATTTCGACGATAACGAAATAGAGACGGATTGTCTGAGTGGCGATCACGCGAGAACCACAGAATCCACGCGTTCCGTTTATGCAAACAAGATTACGATACTTACGCGGCTGTACGAAAAATATACCGCGCTAACGGGCACGAATCGAACGGACGCGTGTCCCTTATTACAGATAAATATCGAAAAGAACGAACGAGCTTACGATTATTCGACGTATAAACCAACCGCGAAGACAAAACACGCCGATTTCGACGGGTTTTTTTTTATACGAACCGGCCGGATACGTGGCGATAATCTGGCCGGACGATCTGGCTATAAAACGCAAAAATTACACTCTAGCGCCCGGTCCGTCATTAGACCGTCCGTCCGTCGGTGGACCACCGGATGACGTTTGTCGTCTCACGGACAGACAACACTCGTCTTCGGCAGAGTGCGCGCGCTCGAGTAGCCACCAGTCGCCAAGTAACAAAAGTCGGTACAAAGGCCGTCCTCATCGCCGGGACATTCCGCGTGTCGACTCGTTTTTATTAATTCGCGTAACCGAACGTCCCAACTTTTTCTCGGCGTCTTTCATTTTTTTTTTTTAATTCGTTCGAATCAACAATACCGAATCATTTACCCCCCCATTCGGTAATTAATAACGACGTTCGTAGTATTGGCCATGTACCGACGACGAAAATGTTGGCGAATCGATCGGATACACCTCGTGCACGCCATTAGCCGAATTATAAACATTTCCGGGTACGTTTTCGAATCGCGAAACGTTCGTACCGAAACCAAACCAAGGTTGTGTCAACGGCGAAACGTTGTCAACACGCCGTAACCGGTACCGGTCGTAAAACATTTTCGTAGGTCGCGCGACTGTTCACGGGCAAGAGGGTTTCGTTATTTTCGATAGTGAACGCGTCCAATCTGTCGTCGTACATTGTGGACACGGCCGATATATAAAGAACACACCGGCGCGCGTCGAAATAAACTATCTAACGAATAGAATACGAATACCGACGGTATCGTTATAACGAGCCGGGTGGTCGTCGGTCCGGAGGCGAAATACGTAATTTTCGAGGGGGGACAAAAAGGGTCGTCGGAATTGGACGTCCGATCCGTGAAAAACGTTAATACGTTGGCGAAAACAAAAGCGTATTTCGGGAAAAGCGAAATTTCGTCGGGCGCTACGAATACGGGGCGGCGGTGGCGGCGGTGGTTATTCGTATTGATTATTTACGATTTTCGGCGCGTCGTGGGCGGCGATCGGGAACGGAGAAGGGTAAAAAAAGTATTACCCGAAATTTCGTCTTCGCGCGCGTATATACAACCGGAACGTTTTTCGTTTATTTACACGCGAAACACACGCCGGCCGGACTTTACACCGAAAGTTAATATCCGTGAAATATGGTTTCGACGACACGTTTTACGCGACGTGTAAATAAACGGACCGTAATAATCCGGTAAAAGCTATTTTAGTCTATATTTTACTACGAAACCGTACGACGGCGCCGATGTATATCGGGTACGACACCGGCCGTACAAATACACGCGTATTCGTCGATATACGGCGGCCGATCGATTCGGGACAGTTGTTCCGTCCGTTCGAACGCCCGACTCGCGTTCACGGCGAGTAACGACCACTTGTACGTAACGATTAAGCGCGCTATGGCGCTGCGCACGGTCACCGGTTACACGTCCCGTTGTCCGGCGTGTTCCGAAACGACCGCCACCACCACCACGACGAATAACGGCGGACAGGCGCGGCGACCGCCCCGTAATTTCCGTCCGGCGGGTATTTCGTTAACGATTCCGTATTTACGTTACGCGATACGTACACCCGATTGCGCGCGCCCGTCGCGCGGGTGGACGTTTTTAACATTTTAATAAACAAATCGGACGATCCGAACGAAACGAGACACGCGTCAAATAAACGTTTACAGATTATTCGTTTTTAACGTACGCGTTACGACGCGCGTAGAAGTTAAAAAAATATTTTCGTTATCATCGGCTAAAAATATACGCCCGTCTCTTGAGAAATTAACTTTTTCCTAAACATTTTCGGGGAGGTTTTATCATCTGGTGGCGACGTGCCCGCCGGGTCGTTCGATCAATCGGATCCGTTTAACTACGTAATATACACACAATAATCTAACACGATATATTATAATACGATTTCTAACGCCGTAACCGTACACGTGCGTGTGTTTCGTTATCGTCTCCAGTCCTACGGTACCGTCACTCGTCTAAAAACGATTCGGTAATTGACCGACGACCGCGGAGAGGCGCTGCTTGTACACCGCTACTGGTTGATTCGCTATTTGGACGCGTTAAACTTTTACGCGAAAACGGCAACACAACGGCCGATTACGGTTCGCGTTTAAATTGGTTCATAACGTCGCGGTCGCGTCGAGGTCTACGGGGGGCACGTTCCGAATTTGTTCCTGCAACAGAATATACGTTTAGACCGCGTTCACCGATCAAACGGGCCCGAAGAGGCGCCTACCGAAATGTCTTTCAGCGTCCCGATCAGCGCGTCCGCGATTCCCCTGACGAACGCGTCCACGTCCCGTTTTACACGCTCGCCGTTCGCGCGTTCCCAAACGTCCGCGCCGTTGACCACTAGATGTTTGTACGCGGTCCGGAATTGTTTCCCGAACCATTCCACGCTCGGCGTGTGATCCGGCAACGTCCAATCGTTCCGCGACAGATTGTCGACGGCTCGGTACCAATCGGTAACGGTTTTTTTCGCCGCGTCGCCAACGTCGGGCCCGTCCCGTCGTAACTAATGTACGGAAAACACTACGATCACTATGTACGCGGAACGATTAAACCCGTCGTCCGGAATTGGGCGCACGGGGAATCGACCACTGTTGTCCTTTTAGTATTCGGACGCGCGTACCCGAAATCGGCGGGGAACGTATTAATATTGATCGCGAACGGAAAAAATAATTGTACGAAACAACGGAGGCGGCGGTATCGTTCCCGTCGTCTTCCGCGCACCGGACCATACGAAAACTCGGACGGCGTTCGGCAGGCAGAAACGTACCGTGTTTGACATAACGATCGAAGGGATAGAGTATTACGCCGTCAATCCCCGGATGGAACCCGGTCGGGTTTCAGGCACCGTCGGTTGAGAATGTCCGTAATAATCGGCACGCTTATTTGGATTTCGGATACTGTCCCGGGGGGGGGGGAGTCACGTCGTTCGTATGTACGGCGGCCGCGCCAGCACGGTTACTTTTCTTATTTTTATTCGTTCGTCCCGTCTACGGTCCGGGGCGGCCATAATCGAACGACGGCGAATATTATTCGGAGCGTGCGGAGCGAAGTTCCGGGCGATTTTATTGCGCGTTAGGAGTTCGAGGCGTCCCGCGGTGTCTGGTCGTTCTTTTTTCTTTTATATATATATATTTTTTATAGAATTTTCGAAGTTTTCTACCCTAGAAAAGTTCCGAACGCGCAGCGGCGGCGTCTATATAATTTCGCGTAACGCGCGCGCAGGTACGTTTATTGTTCAAAATGGAAATAATTCGACGAAAAATACTACGAACCGCGCGAACGCGACGCCGTAAATTCGGTATTTCGTTTTTATTTCTCTCTCGGAAAGACCACAATAACGACGACGACGACGAGAAAACGGGTAATTTCGTATCATTTTTCGGCCGACCGGAGCCGGGGCGATAAATAATAATTGAATTTTAACCGCAGTGGTGTCGGATTACCGTGTGTTCGAGATTTCCGTTTGAGAGTTTTAATGAATATATATAAACGGGGCGACCGGAGAACATTGGAAACGCGAGATAGTCGGAGGATCGGCTATAATCGGGATTTTCGGGGGGCGATTTTGGTCCTGCCAAACAGTAGATACCTATACATAATATACTTACGGACTTAGCCCAAGCGGCCAACTTGTTCTTGAACCTCGCGCAATAATTGAGAAATCCGTTCTCGGCGATAATGCCCTGCAGGGACGGTTCGCCGTGATCCGCCGCCAATTCGGGCCACATCGACGTGATATAGACGACGGCCACCTCGTAATCGGACGCCCAATCGAACGGCAAGTGGTTCATCTGTGTGTGTGTGTGTGTGTGTGTGTGTGTGTGTACGTCGACGTCGGTGTATATAGAGTAATATATATATATACACGTTAAGGGTACGGCGGTGGCCTAGCGCCAATAAGCCCGTCGTACACTAACGTACGAAACAACGGCGGAGGAATTTTTTTCCGGTTTTTCGACCGGACGTCACTTACCGAACACATGGTAACACCCACCAGCGGCAACATCGAAGCGGGTTTTGAACTTCCGACGGAATCGCCGTCGGGACCGGACTGGAAAATCGAACATACGTGAAAGCACGACGAGTCGTCGCTGTTTAGATTTGTCGCGCTTCGGCGTTGCTCGTAATCGCCATAATAAACGTACCGTCACGGTAAACCGTATTTCGAATTTCGTAATTTTCCGAATTTCCAAACAATTCCGTTAAAAGTTCATTTTCGTCCGTACGCGTGTATTTAGTGTTCGCGGTTTAGTAAACGGGCCGTTATTTCACTAGGCGCCGACAATATTCGCTCCGTACCGTTCAATTATATCCGAACGACGTTGAAACAACGGGGGTATTCAGTTCAGCGGCCGTTAGAATTTTCGTTGTACTCGACGACAATTTCGGCGTCTCGAAAATGGCGGAGCAACGGTAAAACGATTTCCGTTTATGTGGAACGAAAACGTGCGCGCGACGTTTGTACGGAACCCTCGGGAAATAGTCGCCCGTTTCGGCGAATTCCTGCTTGCCGTCCAACGGGGTCGTCCAAAGACGGCCTAATTCGACCGTCGCGAAGGTTTACCGTTTAAACGATTGACACCGTGACAAACGTGTGCGACGAGTCCTCGACGCGCTAATGAATAGTCTAAAGTATGGCCCGACATATTTGCGTTACGACAATCTACTCGGCTCGTAAACTCCAACCCCGAACGACTCGTGTGCGCCTCCTAAACGAGCCCATTAACAAATCACGGCCGGTGCCGTCAAATGCCCAGCCGGCTCAACGGGTGACGGCGCGCGTTCGGTAATTCCCCCCCCCCCCGACGGAAACGCGACGATAATTTCGTGCAACGTTTATTTTGGGGTCGAGTTATGGAGAAGACACGAAACGATTACGGTGGACCGACCGCCAGTAATCGGACGCGCGCGTAACGGGCTTTTTCGACGAAAAAGGTACGAACGAAAACGGCCGCCGTGCACGTTTCACCGTCGGACATTCCGGCGGTTCGTTGATTTTTTCGTATAAAATCTCTTTGGCGCGTCGGTCGCGACGGATTTTTGTGGCGCGCCCCTTGCAGCCAGGAAATCGGTTACGAAACGACTATCGTAACGACGGCCGCGACATCAATGGCGTACTTAGACCTAAATTTCGGGTGAGGGGGGAGGGAGTTGATTTTTGAATACATAAATCGGACGACGAAACGAGACACATTGTAAACTTTAATGGGTTATTCGTTGTATTACAACGTGTACCGAAGTTTAAAAAATGTTGGTTTTTCGTTATTATCGACTAAAAATAAACGCGTTGGAAATACATTTTTTCCTGAAACTTTTCGGCTGGATGAAAGGAGGGAGGGTTTATTCTCAAAACTTCCCCCGTCAGAACACGCCACTGCGCGGCATTAACAGCATATGCAAGCGTCCCCGCTTACGTTGACTTCACGGGTTGGATGTACATTTGTCACGGACGAGGGCCAAACACAAAATAGTCGGGCGCGCGCAACAGCAACGCGTCCAGCGAAATCGGCCGGTTCACACGCGGCCGCGCAAATTATTTCTCCGCCGTTTAGTCAAATTCTTTAAGGTAAACGGAACCGACGCGCCGCGCCCCAATATCGTAGCGGGGCGGCCGAACGAAAACCGTCCGATCGACTGTTTTACGCGCGCGGAGGATTTTACGTTCGATAAAAATATTCGGCCGAACGAAAGACATTGCGCGAACACTGTCCGCGACACTTTTCGTTCTCTCAGCGTCGCGCGTTAACGAAATTACGTAATTTCCGTCTATTAGACGATTAGAAATATATAAATAATTGGTTAGTACGACGGTACCGCCGGAAGACGGAGCTCCGGTGGATAACGAGTAAACAAGTACGTTGAACGTGACAGAGGAGGAGAAGAAAGTTATTTATAAGAAGTAGTAGGACGGCGAAACGTCAGAGAAATGGTTAGGCGTCGCGTGGTCTACTGGGACGCGGCCGAGTCGGTGATGACGGCGAAGGAAGTCGCAGAGGCAGATTCTTGGCGTCGCGCCGTCGTGGCCGCAGTAGAAGGCGGCGGGCTAAATCGAAAAGTTTTTTTTGTTTTTCGTAACGGAGGAAGATGTGAATGGCTGCCCCGTGTCAGGGGATTGTCACCGCGCACCGTTCGCGTGATTGTTTTTAAGTAGCGTTTGTTTTTCAAAAAACTATTGTTAATCAGATTCGACGTACGAGGTGGCGAGGTAAAACAACGTGGGGATGATATAGCTCGCGTTGCTCGCCCTTCGGATAAAAATCCAATTTCGTCGAAATTTCGTATTTTTCAATCAACGACGGCGACTCACTGGTCCGAAGTACTGCCTGATGGCATTCCGGGTCAGCGAGGGTATTGCCGATTTATAAAAAAAAAAAAAAAAAAGGCGTCCCGCGGTTAGGTAGCCGGGACAAACAACCTTCGGTCGGCTGGCTCCGTCACGCGGACGCGCGATAATAGGAGGGCTGAGGCCGCTCCCGAGGACGGAAAATATTACGTCGTATCTCGCGTAATCGTCGTCCACGGATCATAATTTATTCTGTTGGACTTAACGAAATTACACGAAAACAACGGGCGGCAGTGCGCTGCTTGAATCGCTGCGCGCCGTGCTCGGTAAATAAATAATTATCGACCGATTTCGGCTAAAGTTTCCGTCCGCGTTACGCGACGACGCACGTTTATACGGTACGGCCCCGGCGCTCGCCGTCCCCACGTGTAATCCTCCGCCGGCGGTGTGTTAAATTCGGAACGTACACACGCACACCCCGTAATACGGATAGCCTAGGCAGCGGCGAATTAAAACTGTCGCGTTTACGACCCGGCGCGTTGTTCTCTTACGTTTACGACGGCCCCGCGTTAAGATAAAACGCATAAATCGGCGCCGGGACCACCGACGTTCGTGATAAATCGGCCGGGTTCGAATTACGCGTCACAACGCGGAGCGTGCGGTACAAGTACGCCGATAATACGACGCGGACGCCAAGTTTATTTTATTATTTTCGCCGGAAATGTAGCCGTCCGAGGGCTCGATTTTTCTAGTTTTTTTTTTTTCCGTTTCGTTCGTACTTTTATTCGGCGGACGACGAGCTAAACACGACGTTACGGTGGCTTTTTATTATCAATCGACGGAGTGGAGGAGAGAGCCGTCTACTAATCAAGACCGATAAAAAGTTGGAAAATTATAGCGGCGACGGCGGCGGCGGAAGGAATTACGTTTTATTGGTCCGTTATAAGACGATAAAACGAAATCGCCGAATACAGACGCGGATAGTAGTAAATCGCGTAATTAGCTAGGGGGAAACGTTTAACGCGCGAAGGAAATACCTATTTCGTATCGACACGGAGACCGTCATCCGCGTACCCGGGACACGATGCTCGCGAACGATAGTTTAACGGCGTTGACGGGACACCGTAGCGCGAATAATCGGATATTATTGTCGTTTAAAGGACGAGAACGGATAGGTTGCGCGCGCTTATTGACGTACGACACCGGCCGTTTCGAATTCGTAATGCGCGGTCTGTACGAATAATACACAGTCCGATAACCGTAAAACCGTACGTTATTTCCACGATAATTTACACCGCCGTATTCCGGTACACCGAACGCAAGCCGAAAAGCGCCATTTCCGTAATCGCCGTTACGGTTTTACGTTTCGATTTTATTAGTGGCGCCGAGGCGGCCCGTGTTCCGATAATTTACCCCCTAGTCGAAACAACATCCGCGGTGTTCGTACGTTCGACTTTGGAACGCCTCCGGCACACGTTGTACCGATTGGCGCGTTGTTTACGAAAAAACGACCACGATCGAAGTCGACCGTTCCGCCCGTATGGCGGAGACACATCTGACGCGGCGATTCCCGCGTCGTTCAAATAACATCGGCGAAACGCGTTCCGTGTACCGGTAATCGAAATAAATATTCGTTCTGTCCACGAACGGTTTATTATTTTCCGTTTTTCACCATTGTCAACGGGTCCAGGTTGGACGACGGAATCCGAAGCGTTATTTCGCGACGTTCGCCTCGCTTGTGCCGCGCATACGAAGACGACGAAACGGCGCGCTAACGTTTCTTCGTCATTCACACGTCGCCGTTTTTCGGGTCGGATAAATGACCGCCCAGCCGGATGGATTCGAAATAAGCGAAATTCGTCGATTTAACGCGGACGGGGCGGGGCCGTTCGGCGTGTACGAATAAAATATGAGACGAAGGAAAGCGCGCGGGAATTAACTTCCGGCGTACGACGTAAAACCGTTGCCGGGGCAATTGAATATTTTATTAAAAATAGTCGAACTCTTTCCGCTAATCTTAAACCGCTAAATTCGCGTAATTAAATTACGGACGCGCGCGTTCCATATATATATATATTAGTAACGATTTCCGCAATTCGTTCAACGACGAGAGCTCGCGCGATATTAAATAATTGACTACTCGGGCGGGGAATTTAAAAACGAAAACAGAAACCTAACGAATATAGAATTTCCCCGTGGAGTCGAATACCGGCGGGGATCGCAATTCACGACCGCCGGGCAAATTTAGGTACGCACCCGATACGAAACGTCCGTCCAAACCGACGGTATTTAATAAGAACAACTCTATATAGGTTAACGACGGGTAAACACGATTTATCGAAAATTACGCGGTTCGTGTCGCGTACGCGATAACCGGCGCGATCGGCAAAGAAATACCGACCCGCACTTTGGACGAACCAAATACGATTGTGCCCCTCCTCCTACCACTGTTACGTACGTAGTACGGCCACCGAAGGTCCCGCTAACGTCGCGTGTACGTAGTGTTTCGTTTTCGATCCGAAACGGAATTTCGAGTAACGCGAATTCGTACGATACGATTCGATGGAAACCTTTACGAACTGCGGACGAATATGACTGGACGGGCGCGCGGCGATTGGCGTCCCGAAAAACGTCGACCGCGATTACAACCGTAACGGGTAATATAAAATCGGCTTACTTGGGCCGCGACGGTGGCGCATAGGACGACGAACAATAACGAACGGAATTTTTCGCCCATTGTCGTTGGCGCCCGGAAGAGTACGATAATCCCGTGGTGAAACGCGAACGCCGTTGTTCTTCCGTTCGGCTCTCTCCCTCTCTCGGCGGTGGTCGTACGCGAATGGCGCGTACGTTCACCGGCGGAATGTCTATCGTTCCGTTTTATAATCGTAAAACGTTACGCGCGTCGACGGGCGGTGGTGGTGGGCACACTTTACGCGCAGTGCGTCGCAAACAATCCGCCCGCGCGAATGGACTTCGTGACGACGACGGTAATAATAACAACAACGGGTCAAGTACGAACACGGCCGTTGTTATCGCCGTGTGACTAGAAATCGTACGGCGTCCACCGGGGGGGGGGGACGCGATCGTTTTCGACGTCCGTAAGGTTTAACGATCGAAATTCGAAAAACCTCCCGCTCCGCCGTGCACGGTGGTCGGTAAGACTAATAACCGTTTCTCTCTTTCGCCCGTCCCCGTATTTCCGTTCGCCGGGAACGAAAAATTGCCGCCGCCGCCGCTGAAAAAACGTCCGTCGTTGTACACTTCTATACCGTTTGAACGATTTTTCGCCCGTTCCACGCTAACACGGCCCGAATTACGACGTACCCGTCGCTCCGGAACACTCGGCCACTGTTCACGGGTTCGAAACGGACGGAATCGTTCGCCAGGCCGGTGTTTTCGCGCGACGTAACAACGACAACGTGGTCGCGATTCTCGCGTCCGACGCGGCCCGTTTAGGTGGTCGTGGACGCCGATAATCGGCGGGCTAGTTGCGCGGTGCTCACGACCGCCGCGGTATTCGTACGGATTTGGCACACGTTCTTACCTAATACACGACGGGCGCGGGCGAAGCTGTTTTACGCGTCAACGTCGATTGCCGACGATAAACTTTCACGATGTACACATATTACGTAGATTGTTATTAGTTCGTACGTCGCGGTAAGGCTGAAGGGACGGCGAACGGGACGCGACAGACACGTTATTTAGGCGCGCGTGGTACGGCGCCCGGTAATAATAATTATAATATACGAACGTCGTGGTCGACGAATGGAAATGGTCGATTCGTAAATATATATATATATATATATATTGCCGAAAAAAGGGCGACGTCATAATCGAGAACCTTTAACAAATACTCGTCTTTTCCCTTACCGAAAGTCGCGCGTACGTATATATACACACACACATATAAAGGTTTTTGCTCAAGAAAAAACTTTTCTATACGCTCGCCCGTATGTATGTGTGTATGCCGACGACCAACGCGCGTATATACGACGTCGGAATAATAATTTCTCGCGGTTTTATATATATATATATACGTCACAAAGGACACGCATTTATTACGCGTTTCCTCTAGCCGCCCGCCATACATTTATCACACACGCGCAGCCACGGTTAAGCCCGACCGGAGTCCGACGGAGGTTAAAATAATCTAAACTTGGTCTCGAAAAATGTATTAAACATCGCGCACTTAAACCTCCGTATTATGTATTGTATATCTATATATATACGAGAAAAAGTATAAGAGAAATGCGGTATAGGCGTGTTCACACCGTGTGCGCGTGACCACGTTACGTAATAACTGCGGACACGTAATTATTACGTCGGATGGACGAGGGGATGGAGGCGAACGCGCGCGTGTCGTGTACGCGACGTAACGACGACGGAATGAACGCCGCGAATACGCCACGGGGTTTATAAACGGCAAGGGTAACGTACCCGGGGGGGGAGGGAGAGTGTATTACTACAGTCCGATACGGTAACCCGTTATCGAATAGCGCCGAATCGACTTAAGCCGTCCCGAACGTCCGGGCGACGACGAATTTCGGCCGCCCGGTGGTCATTTATTACCGGCACCAACCCGTACAACGACCGTATGCGGTAAGTGGAACACGGATCGGAATCGTACACACAACTCGGGTTATATATATATATATATATTACGCGGCGGTATAATTATAATATCGGTATGTATAAACGATTACAGTATACGAATAATAATAGCGAAACGTCCCGTACAATTTAGCGACTCGTCATAAACTGTAGCGGCATCCGGGGCACGATGACGAGACGACGTCGACGGGAGTCGGTTTTTTTTGTTTCCGTGTCGGCGTAGTAGTACCGTCGTCGCGCGTTTACGACGCGCGCTTCGCGAGCGCTTCCAATTTGTTCTGCAAAATAATACCATCGTGAACAACGCTTCCACTTTCGTTATTCGCGCGTATTCGTCTTGAGGACCGTCGAATCGCGAACACGTTTAACGCGACATATATATATATATATACGTACATATACGCGCGTTGTATGTCGCGCCCGTCGTCAATCTCGTAAATTGACCGACATCTCGGTGGGTCGCGATTATTATATTTCCGATATAAACGAACCGTTGGCCCGGCGGTGACGACGCGAATTAATCGTACGGCCGACGCGACCGGTTATAATATAAAAACGCCGTTTTTGTTCGCGTGATTCGATACGAAACCGCGGCGTTCATAAAAAGAGCTCCGAAGAGTAAAAAAAAAAAAACAATAATCGACTACCAACGGCGATCAGCGGGACGGGGAAATATGTGAACAACGCAACAACGTTTTACCTTGACGTCTTGCAACGAGTCGATCAAGCTCTGTACGATTACGGTCTGCACGAAGGCGGACACGTCTTTCTTAAACGGCACGCCGTCGTCCAAGTCCGCCAAACTGGTGGCGCATATAACGATGTACTTGATGGAGCTCTCGAAGGCCCAGCGTATTTTCTGCGCGTCGGGCCCGCCGTCCATGTGATGGTACTTGACCGACACTTGATACTTGCAGGCGTCGGCCCATTCGGCCGCGAACGATTTCGCCCCTTCGTTCACGTCCGGTTTGCCGGCGACCTACGGGGACATACGACCGTAACCCGTGTCGTTGCGTTTTTTTTTTTTTTTGATATTTTACAAACGGCCCGAAATTCGATTAAACCCGACCGTCGATCCCCGGCCGACGTACACACGGATTACGTACAGGCGCAGATAACGGTTTGTGTGTGAAAGGCACTCGCTGCTGTCGTCGGCCGCGAGATAGTCACCTAACCAACGTATGTGTACCTGTTTGACCAACTCGTCCATTTGCGTTTTCAAATTCTCTTGAAACCCGTCGAGACTTTTGACGGCCACGTCCAGCTTTATCCCGTCGATCGTCCCCAGAGTGTCGAACACGTCCGACGCCAATTTTTTCAGCACGTTTTCCGCTCCGGTCACCCATTCGAAATGTACGTTGTGCTACAAATTCGGTATAGTACACATTGGGTACCCACCCGTTTTTCCGCCAACGGAAAACCAACGGTCTTATACGGACCGTCGTAATTTACGCGTCCCGGGGATCCGTAACAAATCGGGAACAAACATAAACGTAGACACAGTTTGTTCCAAATTGTAACGCGCTTACAGGGGGGGGGGGACCGGTAAAATCGTAAACGTATTTTTGACCGTTTCGGCGGCGCGCGTTATTTATATCGAGAAACGCGAAATCCGTCGGCGAAACGAACCACGGACACCACACACGGTGGCATGGGGGGAGAGAACAACTTTGTCGTCGGACAATCGCCGACCGTCCATTTTCGTCTATGAATCCTCCCCCCGCCCCCCGGTAAATGGACGTAACGCTCTTCTCGGGCCGTTCTCGAACGAAACGTGTATCTGTTTATCACGGAACGACGACGTAATAACGGGAACTCGTACTTGGGACAACCGGCGACGATCGTGGTCACGATAATAATAAACGATTGACACGTACGGGATGGACCCGATATAGCGATTGAATCGAATGGGCGCGGGACGGTCCCGAATAACGTACACGGATTCGACGGGCGTGTGGGGAGGGCGTTCGAAACGTTCCCGTCGTCGTCGTTTTACTATTGAAAAATCGAAACGTCCCGATACCGCGGCGTGTATTTTCAAAATTCGTATACGTTAGCGTCCCTCCCCGGTGTGTATATATACACACACACACACACGAGCGCGTTGTTATTAAATATACGGGCCCCGGAAAGTATCTCGACGTAAGTACGCGTGTTTCCTTCGTTAAACCGTCGCAACCCTCCCCGGGCACATAACGTATTACGGAACTAACGTCGTCGGTACGGGGAAAGTTTCGACAAAGACACGTTTACGGAAATCGTACGGGATTTACGTCGGCGGCAACGAACGTTTACGTCAAACCGAATAATAATAATAATTATTATTATTACGAGACTCGCGATAATATTTACAATTTTTGGGGGACCGCGTACGGTATCGACCCGTAATACCGAAATTTCTATATATATATAGAGAACGGCGTAGTAAGTCACTCTAATACTCTGGAGTTTAAAGCTCTTTTCGCGTACAACGCGGTTTCCCTCCCACCCACCCGGAGGAGACATCCGAACTATTTACTGGATTTCCACCGTAGCCTCGCGCGCGCCGCGGTTTACACGAACGCGCACGTACGGCGGACAAAAGGTCTCTATCGACGAATTCCCCGCACACACCCGACGGCGTTTCACGAAAAGGCGGGGGGTATTTTAATCGGCCGCCCGATCGCGCGCTACGGAGAACCGAATCGTCGGACGTTCGTTATTTTTTCGCTTTTTAACGACCGGCCGTATATATATATCGTACGAACCGAACGGGGTTTTTTTTGTTTTAATACGCGTACACGTTGTTGTCGGTTAGTGTTGTTCGCGGGCGGACCCGAGGCCCCGCGCCGACGTATCGGGTTTTGGTTTTTCGACCAGAAAAGGGTAAAACGGCCGCTACTCGTCCGGCGTTGTAGTCGAACTTTCTAATAGACTTGAAACGTCCGGGTCGTTACCCCCGAGGGATTACGGAGGATACCCCACCCCCTCCGAAAATTTTTAGAAAAAATTTATTTCTCGCGTATATCTTTACACGATAATAACGGAAATATTTTCAAATTTCGATACACGTTACAATAATACTACCCTACCGTGTTCGTTAAAAACGAATAAAGTTCACCGTGTGCCGTGTTTCGTTTAGGGTCGTCCGATTTATTTATTAAAAAATTACCCCACTCCCCGAAATTCAGGTCTTCACGTGCGAGTACGCCGTATTGGTACCGAGCGGGCCATTTCGGTAAAGGCGTTACGGCGCCTTTTGAAAAGCGCTTACGAACGTCGCCGGGACATTTCGGGTCGCCGTACGGTCTTTGTCGGAACGACGACGAAACGCGTCCGGTGTGGATAGGGGACGGGTTTTTCGTTTCGTTACCCGCGGACCGTCGCTAGGCGCGAGAAAGTAACGGAATCAACGGAACGCGGTCGGATCGATGGCGCGGGTAGCGGTTGGTACGGGCACGCGGGCGACGGTTTTCGTAGGGGAACGAACGAGAACGCGCGTCCCGATGATGTTCGCTGTTGTTACGACCGTACGACGTACCACCCGCTCGCGAAAAAATCACTCCCGCGCCCCCCCCAAGGTTCGTTTCCACTCGCCGATCGAGTAATTGTATATTAATAACCGTCGGCGCGCTTACTTTGACGACATCGTAGTCCACTCCGTCCAAACACTTGATCCTGTCCGACACGGTGTACGACGACATCGTTGGGAAACGAACGGAAACGGGTAAAACGCACCGACGACGGGCAAATACGACGGACGCGTAGCTGGATTGAGAATGACGGCCGCGATAGCGCGCGGCTGACAAACGCGAGCCACAGCGTTACGTAATAACATCAACAACAACAACAACGACGACAGCAGCAGCGCCACCACTACCAAACGTACGGGCCGATGTGACCTTCGGCACTAACGTCGACGATAAAAATTATAAATACCTTTCCCCCCCCCTACCAACGCCGAAACGTAATAATAATAACGACAGGCGCGCGTCTCCTACAATCGGCCAGTGGTGGCCAACTGTACGATCGGCGGCGCGGCGTTTCGGACGTGCACGCGTCGGCCGCGTCGTCGGTTCTCTAATTACGTGCCGCGGTTATTGACGACGTTTGCGCGTTTTTTTAATGCACCACCGGAACACGTTCGCGTGTATCGTCCCGTATCGTTTTTCGTCTCGTACATTCCACGTGAATGGGGACCGTCTCCATTGCGTACGCGGCGACTTTCCATCCATCTACAACGGCGCGGAACAGTAGGCCGCGGAATTTTCCGATAAAATCGTTTTTCGATAGTTTCCTTATTTTTTTTTTTAGTCGGCCTTATAACAACGGCCTATACCGAAAAATTGTATTTTTTTTTACCGTCTAGCGATAAAATAAAATTAATAGTTACGAAACTGAATAAACTAAAAAGCTACAAAACTCATTTTAAAGTTTTCAACGTTCGTCGAAAATATAAACTTGAATATAAACGTAACCGAATGTGTGTGTGTGTGCGTACTATATAGTTGATTATACGTTTGTTCCGAAAAAATACAGAACGCTACAAGTTAATAACAAAAATAAAATAATATAAAAGATAGCGAACGAATCCTTTAACGAAAGAGAACGTAGTAATTCAATTTTTACTATATTAGTTATATTTTTCTTCCCGTCCGTCCGCCGACTGTATGTAACTATTGAACGCGAATGTGTATAAACGAAATATATCACCGCCGCCGAATCGTTTATTTCCACGTTTCTTCCTTCGTATTCCGTGCGAGCAGGCCGCGCGTACGATTTACTGTAAATAATCGTAATAACAATAATAGATTTCGCGAACTCGACGGGTAGGTCTTAAAAAGAGCGAAAAAACGGGTACGCCGAAATACGAATACGGGCCCCGGTGGCGCGAAATACGCGCTCGGTATTGATAAAACCCTCCACCCGGAAATGTTTAGGAAAAATGTATTTCTTACGAGACGTACGTATTTTTAGTCGATAATAAACTAAAATATTTTCAATACGCGTTATAGTACAACGTGTTGGTTTTTTAAATTTATAAGCTTTGCAGTACACATTTCAGCTTGACACTTAACATAGTATACTTACAACGTTATAACGAAAAACCCGACGAATAAAACGAACGGATTATTTTAAGTATAACCGAAGGATTAAAAGTTGTTAAGGATACAATTAGGATTAAGCGCTATATTATTTTTAAGAAGGAATTGGAAAAGATTGATTCTATTCGAAGAGAGACTAGAGCAATGGAAAAAAAGGCGCGAGGCTGATGAATGACGAGGACAAAGAGGAGATGAATTGAAACCTAAATAAAAAGAGTGAGCTGGTAGATGGTTGTGTCCTAATCATAAACCAGTAAATGAAATAGTGTGCGGCCATTGGGATCGGAATTAAGGAATAAAGGGAGACCGGGAGATTTTTAGGGACGATTGATTTGTACCATTTCCCAGAAGCTGTATGTGACGATCATTCAGCCTTCCAAGCATTTAAAATAGTAATGTGGTGAAAAGTCGGTAAAGGGTGTTTTATTTAGTAAATTTGTGGAACGGAAATGTTCGGTTAACGGGTTCGTTAAAAACGAATGTTCTATTAATGTTTACCTATGTGTCGTGTTTCGTTAGGGTCGTCCGATTTGTTTATTGAAAAATTAACTCTTACCCGAAATTCAGGCCTAAGTACGCGCCACTGAGTACATTCGTAACGGAATGTCGTCCGCAAAGTGGCGCGCAAAGGGGACGAGGGCGTTGTCACGGGTGGAACGTGCGCCGGACGCGTACGTAAAATTTTAACCCGGTACGATTATTCGGCCGGCCGACGGCTAAAACGAAAAAAGTCGGCAGCGTTTCGCGACAATGTATCACCGGTCCGTCCGTACACGAGCGTGTTTGAAATTCGGGACGGTCGTCCGACGTATTCAACACGACACGGTTGTTGTTTACGTACGTCCCGCCGAACCGGTTTTATTTAATTCGTTACGAACGGCGGCAATAATAACGGCGTAATCTCCGAGCGCGGCGGTTCGTTCGGGAAAACCTAAATATTCCGACCGAAATAATAAACGGGATTCGATCCGTTTTTCTGCCGTTCACACGTTTCGTGAACGGGCGCGCACGACAGCCGTCCCTGATTTCGAAATACTCAGTTCGTCCAACGAATTTTACTCGGCGGCGAATACCGCGACAATAACAGACGGTTAGGCCGCACGGGACCTTCTCGACCCGGACGGGTCGCCGCCAAAACGGTCCGCTACGCTTTCCGCGTACAACGGCCCTCTGTCGAATGGTGCGCGTATGTCAACACGCCCGTAATCGTTGACCAGCCTCGTTGAGCGTACCACGCGACGTTTCAACGAACCATTTTCGTTCAATTCTCACCGTACGGTTGGGCGTAAAGAACGATGCAAGTGGCGCCGTCCCAGGGGATCCGATTCCGTTCCGCTAACGCGTTACGTCGAGCCGTCCGAAGGAATATGTAAACGGCTCCGACCCGTGGCGTGGGGATCACCGTTGGGCCGATAACAAAGGCGGTAGTTTTTAGGAACGGTCGTAAATTACATTCGAGGCGATAAAAAAAACGTCGGGATAGCTCACGTTGTTCGCCCGTTGAGGACGATCATTGGCGTTCCACCGTTTTTTCAAATTTTAGTTTTTATAATAAACGACGGACTCGCGCACTGATCCGATGTACTGCCTTCGGGCCAATGAGTGCGTTGCCGGTAACGCGTTAAAAACGTTAGGTTAGGTCAGCGTCGATTCCCGTCAACTCCGCGATTGCTACGAGCGGAAGTCAACCGTTTCCGATAACTATTGCGTCTCGGCGTAAAATTAATAAAACAAAGTGCGAAACGACGGCGGCGTAGTCGTTTTATACGAGGAAACGTACGGCGAACATTTTAGAAAACCGATTTGGTTTTCGATCTTACGACAATCAACGTATAGGCCGTCGTCGCGTTCGTACACGTTTCGTACCGTGCGCGGAAGAACGTTCCCCGGGGCGTATCGCCCGAACTTTTCGTATTTCGAAAATTAAAATTTCGCTTTTTCGCTAACTTCGCCGGGACGATAACGCGCCGTAGTCTCTACTCGTACAGTAATAGACCGTTCGCGCGCGTACCGTTGTTGGGTGCGGGGGAGGTTTCGAAAATATAGCGCCGCCCGCCGGTTTATGATAATCCCGCACGGGGGCGGTTCGACGATTCGAAAATCGGACGAATTGTTCGCGAAGTTCCGGTGTACGGTGGCGAGCGTTCTTAATCGCGTCTATAGAACGCTACTTATAAATTATTAATATTTAGCCGAATAACGGTTGGAAGTCGCGAGATACGTAAAATATTCCGACCGAAAACCGGCCACCCACCCCCAACGGTGTTCCGACAAAAATGTACGAAAACTATGTTTTCTTCCGCCGGTACGCTAATAACGGTACGCCGCACTTGGCGACGGTATCGAAGTTCCCGCATTCAATATCGGGCGCGTATACGAACGTTAACGAACCGGGATCTAATCGATCGTGTTGCGTCGTCCCTTGCGAAAGTTTCGAAAATCGTTCCGACTCTTCTGCGTGGTACGCGCGATCGAAATTATAATATTTCGGCGGCCAAAGTATAATCGGGTACAATAAAAAGGAATACAAACGACAAAGTGCCGAGGCGTCCATAACATTTTACGTTCGTACCAAATACGAACTCGATTACGCATATTCGCACGTAAAAGGAAACCGTTACGAAAGTGTAATTGTCTATTACCGGTTCGATTTTCGGCGCGACTGTTTTTTCGTATTTCCGTACGGACCGAGCAATTATCGTGTCGTTTGCCACGCGTTATTGACGCGGACCGATTAAACGACGCGCGTACATTTGGTGTCGTCCGCGTAACACTACCGATGGGGCGAGGGGGGGAAATTGTCGGACACGTCGCGTACAACGATATCAGTCCGATAGCGACAATTACGATCGTTTCGGTAATCGCCCGTACCGGTTGGGTGAGTTTACAACGAGACAGACACGGTATCCGGTTACTTGTTATCAACCGGTCACCGTACTCGCTTTGGTCGCGGTATTTGGTTCGCGTAGTCGCCGAGTTTAACGCGTTTTGAGACAACGAACGTAACGCGACGACGAGATGGCCGAAAAGCGTTTCCAGTGGACAATTTATCCCGACCTTTCTGGCGACTGTACAACGGTATAAATATTTGTACAAAAAAATTGTACGGACTAAGGCGAAAACATTTTTCCCTAACTCGTTTTTTCTTAAAAACAAAAATTAGTCCCTCGTTGTCGAACACGTTTTATATATATTACAACGAATATAGTATACGTTGTAGGTGTACAAGTCTCTTGGCGTGACAACTCCGTCGCGTCGTCGTGGCCGCAGAAGGAGGTGGCGGCTAGGCCGCTAAATCGGTGACGAAAAGATTAGTTCTTTTTGTTTTTCGTAACGGAAAATGTGAACGGCTGCCCCGTGGCAGGGGATCGTCACCTAAGAACTATCGTTAATTAGATTCGACGTACGAGGTGGCGAGGTAAAACAACGTGGGGATCAGAGCTCGCGTTTGCTCGTCCTTCTCATTAAGGACGATCGGATTGTAAAATCCAATTTCGTTAAAATTTTGTATTTTTCAATAAACGATCGACTTCGGGCAGTCCGGGCCAGTATTGCCGATTCCTAACCGGTACCTAACCGGACCGACTTTTAAACATGTATCGTTCAGAGAGGCACGCGCAACGTTTCCTTCGGCCCGCATAAAACGATCGTCGTAATGATAATAATAATAATTTTCGAATCGGACTTTCTACATATCGCCTACCTTTTAGCTTATTTAATCGAGCGTATATTTTCGCGCCATGTTCGCGACAACAATTCGAGTAATTATACGTTAACGGAAATGTCGGTCGAGTACGTAAACTTCCGAATGTTTTTATGACGTACGATTCGCGCGTAATTAGTTTAATTCGCTGGCGTTATGTACAAATCACGCGCCGTCGCCGACGAAAACGTAAATCGTTCAGCTCGAACATTCTCTCGGGAACGATCGACGATTTCAGCGTCCAGGTTAGCTTCTCCAAAAAAAAAAACGTATTTAACGGTTGAATTCGGCGCTCCCGTCGTTAACGTAAAAAACCCGAGCCCCTCGTCCACGTTTCGCTACGAGCGCCCGGAACTTTCGGACTTTTAAACGAAACACGTAACGCCGACCGGTCTCAATGTTGCAAGGTACTCTTATTCCGCGCGAATCGACGGCGACGATAACGCGCACTTCATACGAGAGCCGGTCGTTACACTCGTTAGTAAATACAAAAAGAGAAATATCCGTCGTGTATATATATATTGGCGTAACGATTTTATTCGCCGATCAATCGCGTCGTAATTTTCAGTTTTTTTTTCGTTGATTACGTTAGCGACGAAAACGATTTTAGCGTCAATAACGCGGTAAGTGCGTTTTGAAAGTACGCCGTCGTACGTTACGTCCCGTAGACCGTTTAATATTTTCGTTCCGTCGACCTTACGGCGGCCGGCACTCGGGATACGGATAGATACGACGACGGAGGGGGACGTTTATCGGCGGAGCGCTTTCCTCGTGACGCGCTGACCCGCTTAGACGGTTCCGAGCCCGGTAACTACTATTATTATTAGCGCTATTACTAATTAGCCGCGAATATTCAAATATCGTTGCATTATTAGGAAAACGAGTTTAACGAACGACCGCCGCCGCCGCCGCTATTAAAGTAAATAGCAATTAGCTTGCGCGTCTCGATTGTGTGTGTGTGTAGACCTTCGCAGATTCGAATTTACGCATCGTCCCACGGCGATACAAGTTTGGCTACGTACACGGTAGTGCGTACGTATACCGCTAGTTTCGCGGTGAAACAATAACGACGGGACTTTGTTTCGCGTAAAATCGGATTAATCGGATTCGGCGATATTCGCGTACATTAGTCGATTAACCGGGGCCGGTTTATTAATTATTAATCCGGAAACGGGCCGAAACGAATTTCCGACGTCGGCCGCGGTAAAAATTCCGATCGATAAAAAGCGACGTAACGGAAGCGCACGACGAACGCGGGCGGGCGTGCGGGAAAAAATGCCCCGCGGACAAAGTTGTCACGGTCGACGGCGGCGGTCTGATAATAAGTTTTACGAAAAAGAAATATCTTTCGAGATGAAAGGAATAACGGAATGTTTTGGACACGACCGCGCGCGCATATATATGTATGTCTCTTTTCCGCCCGACGCTCGTCGATCGATTTTCGTATAAAAGTAACAACACCTACACACGGGCGCCGCCACTTCTCTCCAAAAGTAAACTTATTTTCAAATGTTTACGTTGGCGGCGGCCCGTGTCGAATTATTATACACACGCGGCGATACGGTCTCACCGTGTTCCGCCGATGCAAAATAACAAACACCAGGCGCGCGCGCGCTTAATCGTATCATCCCACCGGCGAACGCGTTTATTTATCGATACGCGTAACGTCCGCGCGGACCGTTATTATTGTCGTAACTTCGTTTGTTTACCATTTTTTATTTCGCCGGTAAATATATATATATATATAGTACGGTGGCGAACGAATTGTTTTCGGAATATGTGCCCGATGGAAGATCGTCGGAAACAAAGCGTTTCCAGGACGCTCGTTTTTATTCTTTTTTACCGCCGCGTTAATAATCGAATGTGCGAAAAGCGCGACGAATCAAAACGAAATACCGATACGTTAAGCGAGAGCCCGGGTCGGCATTTACGTATCGCGAGCGCCTCGTCAATAATAATTACCGCCGAACGGTACTAAACGCCGCGTCGTTTATGGCGGAATGTTGGCCAATAATATCGGCCGTTAACAGTGGACGCGCGCCGTTGGCGACAGCACCGACTTGGTCCAACGTGAACGGCGCGTGTAGCCTCGTACGGTCGAATTCCGGAGCCGGCGTACCGGCGGCACGTAACGTTGGCCAGCCACTTTTTCTTGTATAAGTTCGGTCGCCAAATCGTATTCGAACACGGTGGGATTTGTTTACACCCGAGCGGTTCCGGCGGCCGTTTTCCCGTTTGTTCAGTCCCGGGCGAAATCCTATAAACGAACGCGCGCACGGCCCGTAATTGCGTTACGGCGTACCGTTCGCGGGCATTTACACACGCGCCGTGGACGGGAAAAACAAAATCGAATCGGCCGATCGGATATTCGCGATGAATAAGCTGGCGCGTGTACGTATTTGCCGAGTAGTAGTCGTCGATCGCCATAGTCCGCCGTCGTTACGACATTTTCACCGTAATCGAATTACATATACTCCGTTCCAGTTTTGTCGGACCGGTGTACGCGTACTACAAATTGCGCAACCGGCGTAATCACTCAAAAACACAACGAAAATACGGGCGGTAAAATAATTAGAAATACCGATACCTATATGTATACGTGTGGCGGGTGTTTTTGCCTTAATAAGCGATTACGTAGATTCGTTCGGGATCGCGAATTCGAAAATTATTTCGGGACGTTGTTTTTAATTAATTACTAAATCACTTACTTGTCCGGTCTTGTCGATTAGAACGAATTAAAAGCAAAAAAAAGACGCGTAATACGTGTAAACTGAGAAAAGGTCGGGACGGTGAGTTCGCTAACGCGAATACGCCGACAGTAAAAAGGAGTCGAGACGCAGAAGAGCAAAAGAACAGATCCTGGGAACACCGACTTCCGCTACTTGGTGACTCGTCGTATATAACTGGAGTGCGCTGACATTCTGTTAAAGACGAGAGTTGTCTGTCCCGGTGACGAGACAGACGGCGTCCGGTGGTCTACCGACCGGGGCTGGTGGTCTACCGACGGTCTAATGACTGATCGGGCGCTAGGGTGTAATTTCTGTCCGGCCGGATTATCGCCACGTATAACCGTCGAAATCGGCGTGTTTTGTCTTCGCGGTTGTTTATACGTCGAATAATCGTAAGTTCGTTCGTTTATTTCGATACTTATCCGTTTACATAATAAGGGACACGCGTTCGTTCGATTCCGTTCGATATTTTTTATACAGTCGCGTAATTATCGTAACGTTGTTTATATAAACGGATTCTGTGGTTTTCGTGTGATCGCCACTCAGACAATCCGTCTCTATTTCGTTATTATTGTTATTTGATTAAAATATCGTTCCGAGAAGTTCGAGCGTCCGTCTGACATTTATTAAAATACGTTATTACGGACAATTACGTCGACGCGTAATTACGGTTTAAGTTTTTATGGTATCTATGGATCTCGTTACAATTTTTTACCTTAAAAACGAACGCCGGAAATAAAATGACGACGAGGCGCTTATCCAATAACGACGTTTTC
>JAIPRN010003137.1:0-23648 GCA_025469175.1 Geopemphigus sp. TES_GeoC_2020 | reverse complement strand
ATTTGTTTTTTTTTTTTTTTGTCGAAATTTTCGACGATACACGCTTAGCCGAGCGCGTCTTTAGGTAAACGGGCGCGCGTATCTTCTAATAACAACAATTTCGGTTACCTCGTATCCGACGTACGTTATACATAATGACCGTGGTCTTCGTGGTTGCCCGTAGCAAATTCCCTTCTTCCCACCGAATCACAATCACCGACGAACGTTGCACACGCGCCCGTTCGTATCGTCGTTGGTACGTTCGGACGTACTTATCACGCGTTTATATACGAAATTACACGCGCACACACGTCGATAAGGTCGGTTAGTCGTGTGTACGTCTCTAAACGTATCATTTACGATATCGTCGAACGTCCTCTACGAGTCCCCCTAAGTGGTACCTAGGAGTCAACTCGCGTAATCGAATTGTGTACATATAACCGTATATATTATACACATACACGGTGTCTTACCTGCGGTTATTCGACAAACAAATTTTCGTTTTTTTTTCGAAATTTTTGAGGTCCCCCTCTCCGTGAACACTTTATCTTAGTGTTACAACAGTTTAGACCAAATTGCCTGGTAGCAATACGCTGACGTACCGGCATTCGGGTAAGGGCCGATAGCTTAAACTCGTTCGTCGTCGACATAAACGAACGTTAGTTTTCGTAAAAAATTGTAATCGCGATTTTCGATTATATATATAGATATATATGTGTGTATACTCGTCGTACCCATAGTACCTTCGTCGGTAAACGTTCCGAAATATCCGTAAACAATATGTACGACGTACGGAGACGGCGCCTCCGTAATAATTATCGGCGCTCGCTCGTGTCGAAATCGCGCGCGAATATCACCGCGCGCTCACGTAACATCGGAAAAACGAAACGCGTACGCGTTTAAGCGTTCGCCGGCGTTATTATTAATAATAATACGTTACGGCTCTCGACGGAATTTATAGAGTCGCGCGTACTTCGGACGAAATTTTTTTTTAGTTTCGCACGTTTCGGTTACAGGTATCAGTTTTTCCTGCAACTCAAACAGGATATACTGCAAGGTCGTGTACCCGTCACCCAAGAGCTGATGGCTGAGCTGGGAGCGTACGTTGTGCAATGTAAGTATAATAATACGTATACTTAAAAAAGCTGTTTTATATCGAAACACGCGCACGTACACATACACGCACACACACACACACATATATACAACAAACAAAACAAGGTTATCGCGTTCCTTTTGAAGGCGTTCCTTCCGATATTAACAAAATGTTCTTTCGTCGCCCGGAGGATTTTTGGTAGCATTTTACCCACTATATATATATATATATATATATATTTTGTAAATCACTCGACCAAGAACAAAAACGAAAGACGCAAAACTGAAATTAAAAACAAGGGAAATACGACCGTGTAATATCCTAACATTTGATACATACCGCTTGTCCCGGGGCCGTTGTTAAACGGCGAAAATTGTTTTTCCACTCGTGTAGCGCGCATTTTCCACCTAAACGTTTTTCACGCCCTATCCCGCTCGTTATACTGTGTGTATATATATATAACTTTTCTTCGCCGGAGTTATGGTACGTAGTAGGTACGAAAAAACAACCTAAAAATAATTTCCCCTTTACGAGTCGTCGCGTTTTTTTTCGACGAACATTCTTTGTACGTCGCCAAGGTGTGTACATTTTCGCGGTACGGCCGGTCATCGTCCGTTCGTTTCAACGTGACCGCTATCGTGACTCGTTGAAGGATCGTTATAACGCCATTTTGTTCGCTATTATTATTATTTTTATTATTATTCGTTCGCAACCAATAGTCCCGTTTGACGTATAACGATTAAAACGCGCGTAATTTATCGAGACTAATTTCGTGAGCCGATTATAAATAAACCGTTCGTAAAAAATTCTTAGTCAATTTTCTACGAGAATTACATTTATCGGTTTTATTTCTTTTACGTTTTTTTTTACGACGATATTAGGCTGTATATTTAGAATTTCGAAATTTAGGTATTTACAACGTCGCGTATTTATTTACACGGTCCCGTGTCAGGTAGTCCACGACCGTGTGCTATTCCGTTCACTGTGGCGGGCCTTTTCAAATGATTCCGGCATTTTAAATAAATAATAGACGATTTATCGTTTCCTTTTCTGTTCGCACAAACACGTTTCGAAAACGGTTGGCAATGAATATCGATGACTGTAGTAAAATAACGACGAAAGATTGAAGAAAAAAACGGAATCTTACGCGAACGAGATATTTTTTCGATACGAAATCCATTTGTTCGCGGACGTTCGTTTTTCTACACACACACACACACTTTATTAGTACGTCGACGGTTTTTGTTTTTGTTTTGTTTTTTTATATAAAACGCGTAACAGTGAAAAACGATACGCGTGTATTCCCACGCCTAACGTATAAAATATTTTTCTCATTTTTCGTTACAGCTACGCCATTATATATTTTAATAAGGTTATTTCGGCCGTACGTTTTCCGATGATTTGAATAATTATATAAATATAGTTTACAAGCTATTTGTTTGTTATTTGGCTTTAGACGTATATGTTTAATTGACGGGTAAGAATATATTTATTATATTCATATACATGTACGTATGAATCGGTTGTTTATACAAAAAAAAAAAACTAGTTAACGTAAAAATCCGTTTTTTCCTACCGTAATTAATTCATCGGGACACGTATAATTAAACGTGTTTCCATAGAAGACAAAATATAAAAGAAAGCGTTGAAAAATTCCGTTTGGGTTTTTTTTTCGAAATATCATATTTTATATTATGTGCACGTCTGTGTGTGCGGAAATATAATTAGTATTTATTGTTTGCTTAGTGTCCAAATCGCGTATTATTGTTTCAGAAAATTAGTTTATAATTTCAACTTTAATAATAGACTCTATCGGTACACACACTTCCGCAATTAGTTCTATAACGCGTTTTGTGATAGTCATTGCCGATACAATGGCGCGTTCTCTCCTATATTTTCAAACGTCCGTCGAATAATCCTACGGTTCGTTAACAACGAGTAGACGCGTATCGATACGATTGTTTCGCGCGAATGTATTCCGCTCGGCCACCGGCGGGTGGCGACGAATTCACCGTTTGTTTTACGAAACGTTCTCGAAGGTTTCGCGGCGCTTTGGCGCCAATTTTTCGTTATTATCCCTTAGCGCGGACAACTGTTTACGGCCTTTGTTCGCGAATTTCAAAGCCCGGGACGAGTCGGCGCGAATATAAGCCACTCGCCAAAATCCAAAGATCGCGGAACAGATACAACTTTCGTTTACACGAACCGGCGAATTACGCGCGCGGGCGTACCCTCGGAAAACAATTCGTTTTTGTTTAACTATACAGTATACGCGTGTACGTATTTATAACACGAGTATACGTTAATGCGGCAGACGAGTTATGAAATTCTTCGCGTGAATATATATATATATATACGCTCCCTCCTTTACGGCCGTAAAAATGTTTGTTAGTTTGCAGTTTCTCGAGAATTTATTTGACATTTTTCATTTTCCGACAACGGGCACCCGGTGACATTTTATCGTAATTGTCCACCCTCGCTCGGAGCTCATTTTGTTGACATTTCGATAGCACAAAAAAAAAAAATAGAAAAGAACAACCGGTCGTTGACACTATAAAACATACGGGCACGTATACCCGTTGAACGAAACATCCGTTTTTAGGACGACGTTCACCTGTTGCGGATTTATCTATTTCGAGTCTATTATATATAATATAACTGGCGGTTTTTACTACGATCGATAATTGTCGAAAACCGTAAACACGCGTGTACACAGCCACGCGTCAACACCGCGTGTGTACGGTAACAGTTGTCTTTGAACGGACGACGGCGCCGTTGTCAATTTAGTACAGCCCGCCGTTCGATAAATTTCGTAAATCGATAATGTACCAGCGGGACTAACGTGCGCTAACCACTTTATTGTTCGAGACGATACTTTGTAGTTTCGTTCGTTCCCCAATTGAAACGTTCATTTCGCTTAGGCGAGATATTTCGAATTAAAAAAAAAAAATTGTCGATTTTTATGCGCAATCCGTTATTCGAGGAAAAGATCAGAAGCGAACATTTTATTCGATATTTGTTCGTTTATTCCGTTACGGTTTTTTTCTAAAAGTACGAACGATACACGCCGTAAGAACATCACCGCGAATACACTACACGTTTATACGTACAATATGCATACACACAAAACACTTCTTAGAAAATAACTGACCCCGGTTATTAAGAAAAGTTTCTACATTTGGGCTTTTGTCTAAATTACGACTTTACGAAATAATTATATAGTTGGCGGAGTAACGCTAAGTACGGAGACGTTGTTATTGTGGAAAAGAAAATTGAAAAAACTTTGTTTAAAACCAAAGTTCTGCACACGTCACGAGTTTATAAAAATACGTTGTACGTTTATCGTATTTAAGGATTATTTCAATATACTCGATAGTTATCCCAAGTTTAATATACGACTTTTTAAATAAACATAAATTGACGATTTTAGAAAAATACGGTAAACAATTTTAACATTTTCCGCTGTACGTTTACGTTTTTATATAAGCTCGAAATAAATTTAACTCGATACACACAGGCGTATATATATAATAAAAAGTTTATCGAAATTAGATAACCTAAATAGAAGACAGCCAATTACGTAAAACGTCTTCGGAGCTCCCTATATTTTATGTACTTTTGTAAACGTTAACTAACAACATATAGATGTATAAAGAACTTGATAGGATTATATTATATTAGCGGATAAACAATACAATATACGAATGTGTAGTTTAACGAACATAAAACAATAGTAGTCCGTTATTTTTCTTTATCCTCGCGGCTAATATTTCGCCAGTCAAACTCGCAGCGACGAAACGAGAATGTGCGCGTGTACTATACGCGAGTGATTTTTAGAAGGCCGTTCGGTCGAAGTGTGTCCGGGGTTCTTCTTTCCCGTCTTGTTCGAAAAAATGGCGACTTCCGAACACGAACGTATAAAACGCCAACCGAATATCGTAAACTATACGCGCCGGCGGCTGTGTAGGAATCGGATCGATTTCTTTCGGACGGTTATATTGTAATGTCGAGGCGCGTGAGAAACGGAAACCTACGTTACCCATGTCGGTGCCGATCATAATCGCAATTCGTAAAAAACCGCCGCGGGTCGCTAATTAACATGTCGACGAGCGGATAACATTTGCGTTACACGGTGTTAGCGATCGACACGCGGTCGTCGACGTTTTTCGGGCGTGCACGTTTTTACGTTTATTGAACGCCTAATGGAAAACGAATCGGAGCGAACGAGAGCGACGGATTCGGGTGAAAAAAACGTATTATACTACCAAACGTAACATAACGGGCGGGCGTATCGACGATGGCGGAAGGAAGAGGCGAATAAAAACGAATATCCCGGCGAAAGTATTAAACGTAACGGCGGGCGTCGTGTGTTCGCGAGATTGAAAATCCCTCCGCGAAAATCGGTTATCGTCAAATATTATCGCGACGCGTGTAGAGCACTCGTGTGTTTGCGTATATATATATATATATAAACTTGACGTGGTAAACACGGAGCGTTTTTCGACCGCGAAATGTCTTCCTTTTTTTTTTTTTTTGATCTTTTGACGGGCGATGTGACGTTTGACGTGTCGCGAGTCTCGTTAAATTCGACGCTCGTGTACTTAGTCGGGGGTGGGGAGGGATTTCGACGACGTACGCGTCGAGTAACACGATATAAAACTTTTTGGAAATCCGAAGATAACGAGCGTATATTAGTCGGGTATGATTGGCGGCGGGGAGGGGTAGGAGAGGGAAAAATGAAAAGGAACAACTGACGCACACGGTGGGCGGCCGTGTCGTATTGCCTGAAGGGTTTTTGGAACCAAAAAACGTGTCCCTTAGTAGTGTTGTCGACGGAAAAGCTCGGATTTTGCGAAACGAATCGATATTTTTGTCGTAGCGTATTTAATTGTGTGTGTGTGTGTGTATATATATACACAGTCGAGTCGGAAACGTGTGTACGAGAGATTATGGCGAAATGTTATAATTACGTAATTATAATGTACTCCGTGAACCGTGGTCGTATAATTTTTTGCGAAGCGGCGCAATTAGCGAGTTCAAAGTTAAAAATCGATTTTTAACTCGACGAGCTATTGTTTTTTTTTTCGCGTTTCCGTACGCAACGTACCGACTTAAAATTAGTTAAATTTTCAACTTCGAATTAACTTTCGTTACTTTTTTAATCGAAAAGAAAAATATTAGTAACTTTATTTACCTAGTTGAACGTCATTGAACTTGCCCGTTCTTGTTGTTTCGCGTTCGTGTCTATACATATCGACACGTTCGCCGACTTTATTTACGCCTGTGATGGGGGCCGTTGCCGTTCGTACACGTGTTTAGTTCGATGATCATTCGGAAAGTGCGCGATAAATTATAATTCGCGAACGGATATACACGCACGGTCCTATCCTATTTTAATCGCGAAATATTTAAAAAAAAAAAAAAAAAAAAAACGCTACCGGAGTGCAGTGCCTATAAAAAAGCGATTTATCGGCGCACGCCCCGTGGGGTGTATTTATTTTAACGCTACCCACCGAAAATCATTATCGTTTACGCGCTACTACCTACGTACGTTATTATACGCTATTTGCGTATAAATAGCCACGGAATTTATTTCCTCGTAGTTAGCTGCGTGTCGCGCCGTATGTAAAAAAAAAGCCGAAAAATTCCCCGACCGGTTCGAAACGGCGCTGATAATAATAACGATTACACGACGATAAAAAACCAACGACGTTGTAAACGAAAAACACTGGCGCATTAACGATACCGACGGGAACGCAGACTTTTTCGTAATTTCGCAAATTATTAACCGTACGTGTGAAATTGGAAATTACGTTCGGTACTCTAAAAGGGGTCGGCACGAGTTTGTACGCTCGAGACGAGTACCGTACAGACGCCCAATAATCGAACCGTTGTTAACATTTCAGTCCGTCAAACACGAACCAGCGCTCCCCTTGCGCACACACAAAGCGCGCGCTTTCGTTTAGCTTTTTTTTTTTTTTGGGGGGGGGAGGGAATTTTACGCGTCGTTTTTATATTTTCGGGTAACCTTTTCAACCGTAGCGCGTCTATGGTCGGACGACATTTTACTAGAAGACCACGCGACCAATTCGGTAAACGCCTTTACACCGTGTGTGTACCGTTGTTAAAGTTTACATTTACTCGGTGTACGTACGATATACGTCACCAATCGATAGTCGTTTTTCTTCGCGTCGGAGATTCGTTCGATTGTTTTTAAACGCGTTATCCTCGAATTGTCTATATACTTTAACACACACACACACACACACACACACACACACACACACACACGTTTTGGCGTATTTGGTGTCTACTAAAGTGACGACGGCGCCCTCGATAAAACGCGATATACGCCCGCGAGTGCGTACGTACCGCACGTATGTATCTCGGTAAATATTTTTCCGCCATAGATGTTTTCGTATTTTCGCACGCGCGTGACTAAACCCGAAAGCTTCCGATCAGCTTTCGTTATGCTCTCTCCCTCTCTCGTAATATTTCACGTCCCGCCGATCGTGTTCGTACGACAGCGATCCGACGCGCTTCCTCGTAACGCCCGAATAACATAATCTCGTAAACCGTCGAACATTTTCGGCCGTCCGAAATGTACGCGTTCGACGCTGTACCGTGTACCGATTCTCGACGATTTTCGTACGCGATTCACAGGGACGCGGTTGTGTTCGTCGCGATTCCTCAACGCGGAACAAAATGTTTCGTAACGGACGGTTAATGAACGAAAAATCGAAATAATAATAGTCCCTGTTCTCGTTCGTTTCGATAAGTACGATTGTTTACTTTACCGAACTTTCGACGAATCGGTGGTTTGTTTTGGTTGAAAAAGCGAATTTCATCGACGTTACGCGAAAAATGGTTTAAAAATTTTCAGCGATCGCGAAAAGTCGCTCGATATAAACGAAAAAACGCGCGAAGTAGTTGCTTTTCGTCATTCCGTTATCATTAAAAAACCGCGTACATTACCATAACATGTACCCCGTGTACTTATTTATTTCATTATATATACACACGGCGTAGTTGGGCAGACATCGTTCGTTTTTCGTCCATCTTCGACCGTTTTCTCTCGCCTGTTTTTTATTTATTTGTACGTACGCGTATCCAACGTTACGGCGACGACGTTCGCTAATATTTGTGTTTCCAAGACGTCGAAACGGAAATAATTATTAATTACGTTTGGCGGTTAATCGGTAAACCGATATTATTAAACGGACGCCGTTGTAGTTCCGTTTCGCCGTTGTTTCCGATTTCGAACAGTGACTACGGGCGTAGACGATTAAAAAAAAATATTCGCCGTAACGACGAACTGTTACGAAACGGCTCCTCCGTCGTCGTCCGTGCCCGACCGGGTCGACGACGGTGCGCACGAACGAAACGCTTCACTAGGAGGTCGTTCGCGAACGTTTATACGCGTTCTACCTAGGGAATACCGTACGTTCAGGGTACGAAACCGAAATCGATCGGAGGTTCGTTTAATTTTTGTGTTTTCGTTTCCGGTCGACTCCCGTCGGCTCGCCGTGTACATACTAATAATAATAACGACACGCCCGTGGAAATAAATATAATAATAGCGTATAATATATCACGTCGTCGAGCCCATATATTGTAGCTCGTATTTCGCGCGCGTCGAAACGTATTAAAACGATAGTATTTATTTTTGACGTTCGTTTATTATTTATCGCGTAATATTTATTACGTAAACTAGAATTTTGATTACTCGAATCCCGAGGGAACTAAAAAACTAAATAAATAAATCGAGTTAACGAGAAATTCGAACTATGTAATATCGGAATAAGAATATTACGCGCGCTTGTGTGTGTGTGTGTGTGTGTGTGCGCGAAGGGCGCGCGTACATGAAATTAACCCGACCGACTGTATTTAAGTATTTAAGCGATTTCGCGAGATTTTCTTATTTTTCGAGATGCCGAGAGAATTTCGAATTTCAGTCACGGGACGTCCGAAACTGCCGATTCGGCGCGTATAACGAGCGAAAAGCCGGCGAACATAATATCGGGCTTATTTCCCAACGAAATTGGAATCGGGCGTCTCCGTTCGATCACGTAATTCCGATTAAACGTTAATCGGTTGTTTTTACGGTCGTTCGGACGTTAATTAAAATTACCGTCCACCCGCCTACATTAGTACATTATATTGTGCGCACAATGCCGGGCGTTTTACGGTTTAATTTCTTGTACGGTTACGAAATATGAAAATTGCGTGTCGAGCGCGAAAAATATAACCGTGATAACGTTCACGGGAGGTGGTCGCCCGTTCCGCGTGGTCCCGGCCTCGTTAATTATGACGTACAACGAGAGCAGTAGTAGTATGGCCGCAAAGTAAATTAAAAACGAACGTTCAAGATAAATCTGCCCGCACTCGCGGCCACACAAATGAGGTTTTCACCCTCGCCGGTTCGCCGTTGTTGTTATTATTATTCGTTTTCGGTCATTACGGTCGTGTATGCACGCGCGAAGATTAAACAATCGTTATCGCCAGCGACGAGTTACGAAATATCTTTAGTAGTGGTTCGACAATTTATGCGCGGACAATTCTGTCATTCGGATTGCGCGCGTCGGCTGGAACGTGATAATAACGGGCGTACTCGATTCGTCCGTTTCGACTTACGATCTTTTTTGGAAACGCGTCGACTTTTCTCGAAAAAATCGCGGTAAGTTACGCAATGTCGAATACATATATATATATATATATATACAGCCGCGTATTTTGATATTTTTCCCCGGGGGACGTTTCGCGTGTTCCGAAAACGTAATTATATTCGTTTTTTTGTGTATTTAATACGAGTAAGAATATCACCGGCGGTGATAATCAATATTATACGATATAATATCTACGAATTGCGATAATTGTATTATACGATATAACATCTACGAATTGCGATAATTGTATTATACGATATAATATCTACGAATTGCGATAATTGTATTATACGAATTGAAAAACGTACGTTTGTAATTATATTCGGCTACCGTTATAATTTTTTGAAATATTTATTAATAACGAAAATCGGTAAGAAACTAAAGAGCCGGACGATTCATTCGGCCGTATTATTAAACGTCGATTATAAAAGGACTGTAACAAAGACGATACGCGAGCGTTACAGTTATCCGTGTATATATATACGAACGTAATATAAACGACGCGTATACGTAGCGGTTACGGTATTTACGGGTCCGTATTTGTCGAAATGTTTTTCGTACGGGAAACCGGTAAATACGAATATTATATTCACGTTCGGCCGTATTATACGAATTACCGAACATTTTTTGATCCTGCGATGGGACGGGGACGGTGATGGTCGAGACTCGGGAACCCAACCCCGAAACATACGCCACCGTGTGTGTGTGTATATATATATATAAACTATTATACGTTCTGGGAATATATATATAAATTGTAAATAAAAAAAAAAAATATATATATATATAGACGGTAGTTACGATTATTATGGAAACGATAAGAAATCGTTTGTAAACGGATATTGTAAACGAGAAGGAGTAACACCATTCTGAATGTGTAGCCGACGCGTATAAAACTTAAAGGTGGTCGTAAAAGGCCGGGGTGAAATTCGCGAATTTCCAAGACGCAAGCTATCAAACGCGAACACGCGTATAGAATCGCGGGCGTTCGAATAAACGGTAATAATAACATTTGCTTTTTATTTCGGTCTGGAACGAGACGCCTTTTTTTCGTTTCCAGTAAACATAACCCGTACGACGAACATATATATATATACATGTATAAGGCGTTTTCTCTCTCGAGTGGAACCGCGTAAATTCTACACTTTTGCACGACACACACGCACACGTGCGCGATCCGACGTTTGTTCGTAAATCGCGACGACACGTTTAATAATATATATATCGGGCGGTATTTTCGAAAATATGTTTTCGAAATTATACGTCGTTACGTTTTATTCGTCGCGTTTGTACAACTCGCGCGCCGTGTGTATATTATATATATATTCTCGGGCTAGAGACAGTTTTACGGCGTTGTACATTGTGTCCGTTCGAAAAAAACTGATCGAGTACAAAACGTTCGTTAGCGTAGAGCGCGCGGGTACGCGGTTCGTTGTACGTAATTCGTTTTCGGCATTTTCCAGTGGGGAAATTTCGCCAACCAACGGAATGTCGGGGTTTCGTTAATTGTGTAATTCGTTTTTGGGTGCGCGCGTATACGCTCGGAACGTTCGCCGTTATCGAAGGCTGTTTTGCGCGGTTCGTGCGAAATACGCGCTTATCCGTACAATCGATTTATCGTTTTCGAAAGTTCGCGCCGTAGTCGGGCACTCGGCCTGGTTCGCCGGGCCGTTATTCCGAAGTTCGCGTCCGGTTTAATTTCAGTCGCCGCGCTGGCGAAACGCGTCGCGTACGATAATCGCCAAACCGGCGGGGTTTTTTATCGAACGCGCGAAAAGTGTTTGCCCGGTACGGCCCCCCAAGTTCGTTTCGGTAATATCGCGGATCCGTCGTGGCGCGCGTACTCGCGCCGCCCGAAAGGGCGAAAATTAAATCCGTCCTCGCGCGGTCCCGGATGTCCCGGGCAAATCCGAGCGTACGGACAAATGTACGGCGATATTGTCCGAGGGTCCGTAATTTTGTTACGGCCGAACAAAAGGGCCGGTCACTATTAAAAACGGTATATCTGTACACAGCGATACGGCGTTTTTATTATCGTCCCGATTTTTCGATAAATAAAAAAAAATATCGCAAATAGGACCGAGCGGACGACAGTCGCCCGCTATTGGGTTTTGTATATACGTTCTCTCTCTCTCTCTCTCTCTCTCTCTCTCTAACCCGATCCCTCTTTTCCGCCATTGAATATCGGCAAAGAAGGAAAATACATATACACTCGGACACACTCGGGAAAAACAACGTCGTTTTTCTATTCGCATGGTAAATAACGTTGTTCTTTTTTCTCGCTGAATACAACGGGCGAGCGAAAAAATCGTCCCCGTATTTTCGATCCAACCACTCCAAAAATGGGCGGTGAGCGTTCCGTTTCGGTTGCCAAAAGGCCGGTTAGTTATTTACGTTGAATTCAATTCCGAACAAGTGACTCCCATTTTCTTTCTCTATCTTTCTCTCTCTGTTTTCGCGAAATTAAACGGTATTCGTTCGATCGTTTAGCCGACTAAAACGCGGTTGAAATCCAATTGTTTTTCGTTACAAATTGGATAGCCGACGAAATACGTACCGGTATTAAAAAAAAGAAACGTTCGACGTAGCAAAAAAATAGAACGTCATTACTATTCGAGACTACTCGTCCCTGTTTATTATTATTTTTTTTTACGACGTTATTTTTGCGCGCTGAAATTTAATTCGAGTTTAACTACCGACGTCGTGTCTATTGTTGCCGGTACGTTTTGCTCATACTCGTAACGCCGAAAAAGTTGTCCGGCGTATTTTGAAAAATATCGCTCGCCGTCGAATCGACGTTTTATGTATTGGCCGCCGTTTGTAGCCGACGCGATAAAATCCGATTCGCCGGGATCGATATTTTTTATTTTCGTTTGAAATATTAAACACGATACCGCGGATACGACATGATGTCGCGGTAATATGTTTCAATACTCGTAAAAAAACCGCGCGCCATCGCGACGATCGTTAAAACTGTTTTACGTTTCCTACTCCGTCGTTTATTACGCTACGCGAAAACCGTCCACGGTGGTTTTCCAGTATATTTTTCGCCGTTTCGTTTCCGTCGCCGTTCGTACGACGAAATCGACAAAAAAACCGACGGCGTAAACACGTCGACACGGTTAGCCGTTGTATTTTTTTACGTTGGTCATCGTAATCGGCGGGAAACAAAGTGGGACCGATGTCGTCTCGTTTTCGAAAAATCGAACGTGTCCGCTAAACCGGCGTTCCGGTTACTACGGTTATAACCCCTTTTATATCGCATTCGCGAGACTACGTGAACGAAACGGAAATTTTCGGGGCGCAAGCGCATACGGTCGGCGGTGCCGCTTGCGTTTCGACCGCTGTGGACTTTTTACGGAAATTACAATACGATTACGATCGAATCGGCCCGGAGTTGTGGAAGGGGGAATGTAGGTGATCGACGAAAGTCCGCGAAGACCCGTAACGAAATTTCGTCAAAAAGATCGTCACCGTGACCGAAGACTATATAATACGAAACAATACGAGCAATATGAACTACCGCGCGGTATATATATATGGCGTATTATCGTCGACGAACGACCTCTGCGGAACGTTGGCCGCGTCGCTCGAAATGTACGCGCCCGTAAATCGTCGTTAAAATTATTAATTTAGACCACTCCGCCGGGGCGGTTTATACGGTCCTAAATCTCTCACTGTATATATGTTATACACTTTCGGGGGAAGGGGGCCGGGAAAATTCATAAACGAATAATGTCTTCGCGTACATTCGCCGGCCGGCGCTTACCGTAGGCAATTTAACTGCGCCCGGGATTAGGACCCGCTGGCCCGTATACCTTAATCATTTCGCGTTAACGTCCGCGTTAGATTTACCCCGCCGACGTTTCTTATATATACCGTCCGGGGAACCGTTGTCGGCGTGTGTCGGTACTCTATACGGTCGCGGAGGTTCGGGACGACGGACGTTTCGGAAACGGTGCGAACATTTCCGTGTTTGTCGGACGTTTTACGCGCGCGTATTATTACACAAATCGATGTCCGTCAATGTCAAATGTATTGTCGACGACGTTACGTCGCCCATTTCGGAACGACGCGCCCTCGCCTCGGCCGGTTTTCCGCCGGTAACCTTCCCCCCCGGGTCGTTCATAAGCGTTTACCCGCCCCCATCACCCACCCACATTGTTCACGACGAAATGCCCGTTTCGATATTCGCGCGCGGCGGAATATACCGCGGGCATATTCCACGTCGTGTACGACTAGTGTGGACGAACCGAAAAGAACGACGGGCGTTTGTTACACGAACCCGCGGCATTATCGCATAGTGTCGAAAAGCGACTGTCGAATAAATTATCGCCTCTAAAAGTTTAATAATTACGCTCGACCGTATTATACGGGGTATATACACGTATAATGGACAATTTAGTTGGAAGCGAGCGAACCAAGTTTGTCCTTAAACACGGTTACGGTTAAATTTCGTAATAGAAACGCGAAAACTTGCGCTGTATGTGTGTGTGTGTGTGATTATGTATATAGGTTTTAAATACGAGAAAAGCCGTGGAGAGGTGTATTAATTTAATTTTCGTCTTCCAGACTAATTTCTGAACTTCTTTCAAATATACACGCGTATTTTTTACACGGAAATTACTCGATATTAAATTACTTCGTACATACGACGCTTGGTTTTTAATTAGTTTATAACACAATATACGGGTACGGTTAATTTTCAAAAGAATTTATATACACCAGAAACGTTACAAAGGAAATTCGTTATTAATAATATTCGAACGTTTCATAATGAAATCCGTCTGCCCCACCGGCGTCTTGAGCGTCGCGTCATTAAACGACGCGTCAACGCGAATTCGAATCGTTCGCGTTTCCGATTCTTTACACGCCGTCGTAAATAAACGGACGCGGTTCGGGCGTATTCATTTTCACCGTCCGCCCCACGCCGCCATCATCACCATCGCCACCCGTCCCGTCATTTCTCGTTCGTCGCTACGGTTTGTCTTTTATTTTAATCGCTCCGAAATAATCGACGTAACTCACGCGGCGCCACGACGTCGCGTAACACAACGCGTACGCCGCCCGGGCGCGTCGTATTTTCGACGAGTTTGAGGAAACACCCGTAGCGTAAACTGCGGCGAATTTCGGTTGAATCGCACGTGAATGTATAACGTAGAGACATTGGGTAAACGTCCGTTTTGATCCTTTTCGAGCGCGGTTCGCTTTTCAAAACTTGGCCTACTACGTACAATAGGTCACGCCTACACGTACACAGAGACGCGCGTGTACACGAACGGTGGCGAAATACTGCTGGGCGTTTGCGCGTCGTTCCGGCCAGGACAAAACACAAAAGACGGGGCGAAGCAACCAAAAAAAAAAAAAAAAATAAAACACTTGGCCCGGCGGGTGTCCGCGGAACTGTTTGAAGTTCGGCTTTTTTTCGCGTCATTTATATTTGATTTTTTCGCCGCTCGTAAATTTATTCGACCGTGAGCCGCGACGTGCAAATCCCGTATTATGAAGTTTTAATGGGACTTTTTCAGTGTCGGCGAGTGAAAATTAATCTCAATGGATACGCGACGAGAAAAGAATACATTTAACTCGTCCGCTTATATATATATAGTTAACAGAAGGTAAAACACACGCGAGCGGCGTTTACTGGCGTCAGTGCGTGGCCTCGGGTAATAAATATCAATTTCAATGGCCGAAAACCGGTGGCGCGCGCCCGACACACCGAGAAGAAAAACATAAAATTAAAACGGAAATTCGAGTAAAAAATGCGTTACGTAATATTACTGGCGTAAATATCGATCGTCGTTTTTCGGCGCACGCGAATCGCTCAGCGTGACCAAGCCCGAGAGAAATCGGGCGGCGATTCGGTGTATCGGAAATTCGCTTAGCGGCAAACCGTTCGCGCGTTAAAAATACCAATTTTATTAAACGACGGCAAAATTTTCGTTTCACTGATCGAGTCTAAGTACGCCTACGCCGTAATTTCGAGACGATCTATTCTCCGAGAGCAATAACGGATAGCCAGTTACGTGCGAATTTGCGCGTAATATATTTCCCGGCAAAACGGACGGCCCCTTTTTTGGCGTTTAAAAACTTTTACGTCCCTTCTGGACTCCTCGCTCGTGATGACGTACTGTTTCGCCGAGTACCTTTATGCCGCTGATTTTCGCGTTAAAAGAAAAATTACGCCATTTCGTACCTAATCGTCCTATATACTCGTTTTCGATATCCGGACGAATTTTCCGTCGTCATTTACGGCGTGCGTTTATTTTCGCCTTTCTATATACCCGCGTATTCGTTAACCATTTCTTAACCTAGTTATACTTACGTACATACGGGAGACGTGAGTCCGTGTCCGAATGAAACGCGGTGAAAAAATTGTAAAATGTCGACGATTCGACTAGGATAATAATAACGTTTACGGTCTAAGTGGGAAATTGGTCGGCATTGCGAGGAATGACCGTTCAATGCGCGCAACGCCCTTGACTCGTACGAAATTATAGGCGATTGTCTACAGTGTCGCGCGGTGTTTACGCGCAAAATAAAACAAAAAAAGAACGCGGAAATCTAAATAAACCAATCGTTTACTTCCGGCTATTAACTATTATAACACCGATTTCGTCCGTGACATTTAGAATCGTACTCACCGCCCTCTCGCGGTGACATTTTTCGCCTTTTCGCCAACATCGTTTATCTGTCCATTAACGTTCGATTATAATATATCTCTTTTATACAACAAAATAAAAGCGCCTTTTCGTTCGGCCGTTTTCGCTTTAGACTCTGTACGGTAAGTGGTCATACTAATCCGTGTCGGACGATACGCCGCCGAGTACGCGTCTAAACAGTCGTTACCGGCCGCGGTCGTCTCGCTTTCGATCGTCGCTCACTATCGCTGTTATTGTTGTACGGCGACACGATTCCGTCACACCGGTGTCCGTTCTCGAAAATTCGTAGAAAGTTCGGCGAATCAACGGCGGGCTTTCCGGACGGTAAAAATACTAAACCGTACAGCGCGCGTGGTTTTTTTTTTTGGGTCGGTCGCCATTCCGTCCAAATACCGTCGGCGGACACCGTCCGTGCAACGTCCCCTTCGAGACCATTGCTACCGGCAACTGTCGGCGTCGTTGGACGACCGATTTACTTTAGGCGGGGCCCGTCGACGCGCGTACGTTTCGCCCGAGACGGACGGGGACGAACGCGTTCGTTAATTACGCCGGGTGTGGTCGCGACGAATAATCATCCGGCGAACGGTGTTCGGCAATCGTTTCTGCGCTCGAGTCCGAAATCGTAGACCGCCATCCGGAACGGCGTCCCGTCCAACAACCGTAACTAGGACGCGTATTTTCGGCGGTTTCTAACGCGCGCACGAAAAAACCGATATAAGTTCGTATTACGAAATACGTCGCGAAATAAATCTGCCGATGTCGCCCTGTATATATGTATAGAGTACGCCGCGGTTTGGTGTATAAATGTATACGTTATCGTTAAGGAGGGTTGTTTTTATATATATCGTGTACGTCCGTGTAAGGGGGAGACGTCCGTTTTTCGATGTAAATGGGAAGCAATAAAGGTCGACCCGGAGCCATAAATATCGTAAATTGAGGAGGCGCTTATTAGGAAGGACGCGGGACGACACGGACGCGCGCATTAATATCTTGGCGCGCGGCGGCCGACGACTTTTGTAACCGTCGTCCGATCGCTACGTTCGTCGAAAAAAATAACGTCCTCTGGCCCGATATACCGTCTAAACTACCGTAAATATATAGCTATGTACAGTTTGCAGTCTGCGTTTTCTATTTGTTTTCCGCGTAACGCTCGACCGTAAATAATAATATAGAAAAACCGCGTGCCCGTGTATATGTATATATTTATAGACTCGGCAATAATATATTTTCGAAAGTTTCGTTTTTGTGCTCGCGTCCGTACTATTTACTACCCGTTCACTTCCGTACGGTTCTTCCGTAACGATTAGGTTCCGTTTTCGTCATTCGTATTATTGTACTATGTCCGAGCAAAAAACAAGACGCACGACCCGTGAGTAGGGGGAGGGGCGTTCTCCTTTTGGAACGTTAGTACACACGTGCGCGCTCACGGATCAATCGGAAAGGGCCGTTTTTTGTTATTTTCGTTTTTCCTAAGAAACGATTTCGAATTTTCGTGATGCCGTTACGATCGCGCGACGTGTCGTTTCGTAAAATACTCGCGAACGTCCGGCCGCCTCCTACGCTATAAACTATTCTAGGAACGCCGTTAGATGTGACATTTTCAAACGAAAACCCTACGGGTTTCGCGCGGGAAAACGTTTTTGCACGAACGGATTTACGGGCGGTAGACGCGTTTGTTTAACTCGAAATCGCCGGTGTCCGACGAAAACGCGTCGTTTCCAAATTATCACCAAAACGAACATTCCGGTAACACAGTTTTCGACGTTATTTTCGAATATTCGACAAGGGCTCGTCGAAATTTGTGTATCGTTAAACGTTGCCCGCTAAGTAACCAGCGAGTGGGGTGTTTTTTTATTAACGAATAAATCACTACGTTTTATTAACCCGTCGTTTTGTCGCATTGTGCGTGTTGCAGCTGAACTGGGAGATTTCGACCCCAGACGGCACACTTCCGGATACGTGTCTGAATTCCGATTCGTGTCGAATCAAAACGCCGAGCTGGAAAACCGAATCGGAGATATACACAAAGAACTCACGTAAGTGCTCGCGACCTACGCGCGTATTACGAACGTTATTTCCGGGCGGCAGTTCGCCTTTTTTCTTTCTCTTTCCGTTTTCTTTTTTTCTCCGTTCATGATTACGTAACGACGGCCGTTTTGCAGGGGTCAAGTGCCCGCTGTCGCCGAGCTGAATTTCTTGGATAAAGTCAAGTGGCTGGACATGTACGGCGTCGATCTTCATCCGGTTCTGGTGAGCGTGCTTTTTCGTCCGTCGTACGTTAATTATTCGGTAGGAAAGAAATTGAAAACCGCCGCCCGTGCACGCGCAAACGCGGCCGGGTAAGAGTTCGATTAACTCGGCGTACATATCGTTCGTGCGTTGCGCGTGTGTCCGCGAATCGTACACGAAAACAGGTCGGTACGCTATCACGTACATTTCGAAACCCGGAATTATTTCCAATTTCGTATAATGTTTTCCGTCGTCGACCGTACACGATATGCGGTCGAACAATCCCTTTTCAAAATCGTCGCCTAATCGCTTTCGACAAATTTCCAACGATGGTGGGACGTAGAAAACACCAAAAACCTATCGGTTTACGCGCTACATACACGCCGTATTATTCGTACCGCCGTGTTTCGATGGTCGGCGTACCGACGGAATTACTCGTGTTTACTGTTTCGGAAATTACACGCCACTACGGCGAATGTCGTCCGATCGTTATCGGGAAAAGCGTCGTTTGTTTTCGGAAATTCGCGCACGAGACGGGCCTGAAAAACCCACGTGGATTGGTAATGTACGTAAATTCGTCGTCGAATGTTTCGCGTTGTTCGGTGTACGTGCCTTGGGACGACTGCGGCAAATTTCGTTTTACGAACACACCGAAATCGCGTGCGCCGTCCTTGAGTTCCGCAATAACGCGGTAAAACCGGTGTTTTTATACCGCGGTAATTGTATTAATTCGATAGCGCGGTAGAAATTCGGCAAACCCTCGCCCGACGGTCGTCCGAGTTTTGTAAATATTCGGCGCGCGTCTGACGAATTTAAAAATCGTCGCGCGCAAATCCTTTACGGCCTTCCGCGGCGGATATATGAGGACGACTACAACTAGTCGACGCGGGCGCGCGTGCGCGCCGCGTTAAAGGGGCGGTGGGTGGGTGGGTGGTGGTACAATTTTTTAAAACGCGCCGTACATGTGCCCGCGTCGTATTCGAACAGGGACGGTCGGCCTTATCGCTATAAACTTTTGCCCACCCCGATTGAACGCGAACAACGCCGTCGACGTCACGAGCCTCGGTCCCGTATTCAATTTGTGGGCTTTAATCGTTACGCCGCCGGGAAAGTTTCGATTATTTCCGCCGGTGGGGTGGTTATTTTCGTCGTACGCGCGCGGCGCCCGTTAGTCCCTGGAACCGTAAAAACGGGCGAAAAACGTCCGTCGCTCACAATCCCGGTGCGTTCAACGTGGTCGCACGAAACCGGTACACCGGCCCGGTGACGCCCGTTCCTCTTGTCACGCGTAAACGTTCGAACGGATCGTCGTCGTCGTCGTCACGCGTATAGTTCCTCTCCCGTTGTCCAAAAATATTTCCGTCTCTCTCGCCGCTCTCTACCGTAAATAAATCGCCACGGTAACGACGCGTGGTTTTCGGAACCGAAACGTATCCCACGCGCGCCGCCCACACCCGCCGCGCACTCGTTTCCGATAATTTATCGAGGCCGGCCCCGTCGTCCGGTGGCCGTGGTTAATTTATACGGACGCGCGCGATACGTACGTACGAATTTACCCGGCGCACTTCGCACACAAATCACCGTCCGCCCGCTCGACAACGTCCGAACGACGGTCTCGCCGCCTTGTTTATTTCTTGTTTTCGCCGTCGGTCCGTGCCGCGAATTCGTACGTACGGACGATGGACGACGGGCCACACCCGGAGGCGTACGACGTCGAGTTTTCGTTTTGTTTACCGGATACGGAGCCGAACGGGCCGTGTCGAACGCTTATCGTTTCGCTGCTCGCCGATGATCCGCGCGACAACTCGAAAGGCACACGTATGTTTGCCTACGACGAAGTCTCTACAAAACACGCGCGAAAACCGATCGAGATTATTCGGTACAAGCGAGAACGTAATTGACGCCGATAAATGTTTCCGCCCGGTATCTTTTTCGTAACGGATTCGCGTCGCGGGAAAACTGTACGCGAAGACCATGTCGGCGTCGTACGTTATTGTTTCCTCGTGCCCGCACTTAGTTTGGTTGACCACACGACGGCGACTAAACAACACCGCGGTCACTCTTGTCTATTCTAAACACGCGTCGTATTCGTCGCTAATTACGAACTATACCGGTGCCGTGGATCGAAATCGTTTTTCGATAAGATCGACGATTGTAATCAACTACTAATGCACCGGCCTCTAGCCGTCGCGTACTTTACGAATCTACAGCGTCGAGCGTTTGTCGTTTAATAGACTACACGTTGTCAAACGGGTCGTCGAGGCGCAGTATTGCCGAGCGCATTGTCCGGCTGTCGACCACTCCGGCCGGCGTTAACGTAATATTTTTCGCCCGCGCCTTTAACTAGCGTTTTGCGAACGTTTTACGGCACGCGCCGAAACGGCTCTCGGGTTTCAAATGGACGCGATGTGTTCAAAGGTGATTCCGTTCGTATAAAAATTACGTCCACGTATACGCGTACGGTCTGCTCGGGAAATAGAAGCGAATGGTAATTCCGAACGAGACGGGCGAATATACATCGCCGTCGTTCACAAATGTAACGCGCCGAACGGGGCGTAATATATATGCGCGTGTATTCGTAAATTTATTCCGAAGCTTCGACGTAAAACGCTGTTCGTGAAAGAATACAAAAAAACAACGGGATCGAATTAAATTAAGACATCCGAGAAATGTACTATTATTGTGTCGGAATATTATTATTAGTATTTCGGAGTAAATATATACGTATAACGAGTGCCCGCGTTACAAAGGCACGCGCATTATTCACGGAGACAAAGGTCTCGGCGGGGACGGCGCGGTACGTTTTGCGGCGGCGGGTGCCTTTCATTAGAAATTTGTAAACGGGCGAGAAGGCGAGGAGCGGAAAACCGTTCGGTATTGTTTCCGTTCGTGTTTGCTTATGTGCGGATATTGATGGCGGCGGTGGTGTTTTCTATCTTTTGTGTATGTGTGTGCCTATATTGTACTATTTACAATACGGTCTATAAAACATACGTGATGTGTGTGTGTGTGTGTACGGAGCCGTCGGTGTACCGGTGAAGTTTTACGGCGAATAAAAGAAAACGCGACGAGACGGTGAAAATCGACGCGTAGATACTCGGAAACCGACGAGTTAGCGGCCCCGGGGGGGGGGTGTCCGTTTTTCGTAATTTACTTGGGCGCGTGATACGAGGTATACTACGGTCGCAGGACGAAACGTTAAAAACCCAGCGGTCCCTGATACGATTCCCCGGGTACGGACTACCGGCAAACAGTTTAATCTCGTCGGAGTCTCGGCGACGGATTTCGGGCCGGCAAACGTTTTTGATTTTCATTTCGTTTCCAACGTTCGTTCGGAGTATTCACATACACACACGCGCAGAACGCAATTCCTATAAGCCGAAGTGTTCGGGAAATTTATCGTTCGGGACGACAACGGCAAAAAAAAACCGAATTAACAATAGCGGCGTATACTGTCGTAGGATACTTCGCCAAATTGGAACTTAAAGAATTGTCGTTAAACGAGTAACAATGTACGAGTCTAATATATATATACACATAAAGGCGTTTAAATAATTCGCGTTTTTTTCCATCCCCGAATTTCCGGCGTCGGATTATATTTAGCTAGCGAACAAGACGCAATAAACTTTCGTACTACGCGAATAGCGCAATATCGCGAGTTAACGTAATAATATCGCGTCGTAAAGTCCGCGCACGTATCGATATCGTAACGATAAAGTATTTTACTATCCGAGCGGAATTACGAAGCGGAATTAATACGAAACGACCGCTTTATTACGTACGCGTTTACAACGTCGTTACCAAATGAAACGTACCACCCGATTTAGTTGTACACACGATTTCGTAATTTTACGCGCACGCGCGTTTGCATACGCGTATATCGCGCGTATTGTATACTTAACTGGACCTCGCGGGTCCGATTTTGCGCGCAAATGGTCCGCTCATTGGGGGTCGTCCCGAGTGTTTACCGAACCGGAGACGGGCGAAAATTAAGCTCGGATCGGGCCCCCGAGCTGTTTGAGTCGTCGCGTCACGTCGTTATGTAATCGGTACCGCGTAGTTCCGTAGTTATTCGGTACTAATAAACGAACAATTGTCGGCGGTATTTTTTTTGTCGTTCGCCGTAACGTTATCGGTCACATTGCGGGCCGCATTTCGTTAGCGAGATACCGATTACGCGAGTTAAGGCGCGGCGATTTCACGAACGCTTCCGATTAGACAACCCTCTACGTTACGCGTACGGCGAGTGAACGGGATATTTATTCACGGAATACCAGCGGAATCGTCGAGGGTTAACTGTGAGATTCGAAACGTTGTACACGCGGTTCGGCGAGACGAATTCGGTTATTTGTTTACAACAAACGGTTTAGTGTTTGTTTTTCGTAGACAATCTCGCGTCCTTTCGCCGTCAGGTCTATAATGAACGCAGTGCCGACAGTAATAATTCGCACTTCACGACCCGATCGTTTTGTCGGCCGTAGTTTAGACATTGTCGAAATCGAGTACCAGTGCCGATTTCACCGGTCGAGATACGCGATTAACGCGCGTTATCTAAAATATAATCGTTCGCATAACCGTTCGGATCCACCTGCGTTTGTTCGCACCCCAAACCGGAATAACTGTACCGTACGATTATCGGCCGGGAATTTGTTCGCGTCGCTATTCGTTGTTTCGTGCGTGAAATTTCCTCGAACGTGTTTCGACGGTTCGTATTTATTACATATTTCGTAAGGGCGTATAAACAGTATCGCGCGGTACAATTATTATCCAGGCAAACGTTTGGACACGGACGTGTTGTCGGATATTCGATTTTTGCCGACGACGTCTGGTAAAGGGACACACACGTGTGTACCGATTTCGTGTACGCGTAACGCCAAAAGGCGCGTAGCCCGGAAACGGATTCGTTTCCGTAGGAATTCTGGGACCCGGACGAGTGAAGCCCGCGGTTTTACGATAATTCCGATATTATTAAAACGCGTCGCGGAACAGCCTTTGTCGTGGTATGCCGTCGTCCTC
>JAIPRN010003136.1:0-23653 GCA_025469175.1 Geopemphigus sp. TES_GeoC_2020 | reverse complement strand
TGTGTGTGTGTGTGTGTGTGTGTGTGTGTGTGTGTGTGTGTGTGTGTGTGTGTGTGTGTGTGTGTGTGTGTGTGTTGTAGCATAATATAAATACTTTTATTTCTCTATTCGTTTTTTAATAATGTTGTATCACAGTTCGTAGAAATAAATATGACATATAGATAGAAACGATTTATGAAAATAATAAAGTTCCTGTAATTTAATTTTGCAGACAAATAATAAAGATTATTACATGTTATCTCAACAACGAAATAAACAATTCGTGTTGTACATATTCAGCGTTACATACTTACCTTATATACTATCGTATTATATACCCCGTTATATTCGTGTATGTATATATACATAAGTTATAAAGACTCGAACTTTTCCCTATTTTCTATTGTATATATATATTTCCTATCGATAATTGGTCAATAAAGGTAATTGCTTTACTGTAAACACATATATAAGATATTTGTATATAAATATCGGTATATTGCGTGTAAGTTAGATCTGTATTAATCCACACTATACGATAACGATCGAATTCATATATAATATAAAGAAAATAATTGCGTATTACTCGTCATCGTTGTGAAACACATGTAAAATATTAATAGAGACGAACAAGTTAATGAAAAATAAAGCAACGATCCTTAGCTACTGTATCAGCTTAAATAAGCTATTTGAACGAAAATTATAGTTTTATTATTACTTTAAATTCGTAAACAATGATATATCATTGTATTCAAAAAAATATTCTGGTAAATATTACGTATAATAATTGAATATCATAAATATTGTTAAAATATTATGTCTAAGTTTAAGCTTGTATCACATTTTGGACATATATTTGACATGTTTACGTATGTCAGCAATTTCACCTATTATTCTTTTCAATTTTCAGGTTGTCAAATAAAATACCAACTAAACATAATTTGCTACTGGAACGTAACTCATGTCATAATCCATTGAACACTGCTGAACAAATAAATGTTGACAGACAAAATAAAAATAAAACACTTTATTATAAAACTAATAAATTCTTCACTTCGATCAGAATTTAAAACTATTAACTTTACTTAGTAAAGAAAAGTTAAATGTATTACAATAATAGAGATTGAAATATAAAATGATTTTATAAAGATGAAAAAAATTATAAATGTATTAAATTTTTAATATATATATAAATTCCTATAAAGGATCGCCCATTTAAATATAACATTAAACATGGAGTATCAAGTTTGTTATTACGTCCTTTACAAGTTCTTGATGAGACTTATATAATACATTTTGAACTTCGATAAAAATATTTGTCTCCGGAGTTTTAACTTAATTGGATCATTACAATTATAATAAACTGTAAAATGTTAAGTTTGTACAGTGCAAACTTAAACAAATTACGTCAATAATTTAATGACGAAATAAATGTTATTTAAGTTAAAAAGTTAAACAAAAATCGTGTTTTTAATAAGTTATTACCAGTCTGTCTTTATTTAAAATTTCGAGAAGTCCCTAAAAATCATCGTATAATGAAAACAAAAGAAAAATGTTTAAAATAAGAAAATTTTTGTAACTTTTTTTATATTATATTATATTATATTATAATTGTGATTTGAAAACCCATCTTTATTATTCTTCAAAATAACTGATATTCACAATTTTATGTATTTTTACAAACAATTAAAATCAAACCAACTAAATTCTCACAATTTTATTGGAACGAGAAAAATGTCCAACGTTGTATTTTCACGTTCCTTTCGAATCGCACTCATTAAAAACGTTCGGTTTATAAGCAGAATGTATACAATTATCAAAGTGTCCTCAACATATGTTCCTACAAGAAATCGAGATAAATAACTCGATGAACAACTAAATAAAAACGTAAATAACACGCAATATAAGTACACTCGCGTAACAAAATATAAATACAAAACCAATTAATGGTTCAAGACGAGAACAAATTTCCATAATTTGGTAAACATTGCGCAGTCATATCAATTATTTAAATTAAATTCGCATATATATATATAATCACTTTTAGAAACTTCCGAGAATTTTGTACTTATATACATTATTAATAGAAATACTGCACAACACAAAACAGTGGTGCCATTTCAAGAGAGCGTAAGTTTAAGATGTGCACTTGCGTGCGGCGAATTTTTTCTTTACAGTTTTAGTGTGATTTGCAAGTCAGCATTTGCTCCATGATGCGTCAACAATTTCTAATTTTTCATACTTAAAAATGTAAAACCTTATCTCAGAACCAAAAGCTTTTAATACTTTAATACCTAACCTTTAAAAACTTTATACAAATTTATCGTTTATGATATTTGATCAATATAAATTTAAATATTAAAAATTATATCTAGATAAATATAAAACAATTTAATAAAAAAGCATTTGGATTAATATGAAAGTAAAATATGGCATTTCTATTAAAATAAAACTATAGATAATATATTTTTATCTACACATATCTAAAAATGTGATACTTGCTTTTTTCCACCAAATATACCGTTTTATTTAATATATGTCTGTAATTCGACGAATAAAACCAATGAAATCGGTAACTGTTCATTCTTTTCAAACAAATAATTAAAAATTATTCCATTATACCTTGACATCACTGTCAAGCTGGTATTATACTACTATTAATTGAAGTACTTAGTACTTAATTAACATTTAAATAGACGAATCGATTACTTTTTATAACAAAATATGATATCAATCGAGATGATGAATCTATTATATTTTGTATAACGTTATAAATGACATATTTTTTAATTAAAATTTTCGATTTTTTATAGTCCATATAGTCTACTAATTCTACTCTAGTAGTACAGACATAAATCGATTACGTACAAGAAAAATAATAATCATTGAAAAAATAATGCACTAAAGATTACTTTGATTATTCCAAAGCCAAAAGATTATTATCAAATACAAAAAGATTATAATGTTATTGAACTTAATTGTCCAGCTATTTTTATATTATCCCAAAAATATCGATCGACAAACGTTTATATACCATTATTTTGTACTTATATTAATATAATTTATTACTGCCAATTAAAATCGATTATTATTATTATTATTAATCCGATTATTTATGTTATTGCACAACATTCAAAATATCACAAATTGCATTTATTTTTAAATATTCAAGGTTAACATTTTTGGTAAAATGGTAGATTCTTGTATAAAATGACGATTTATTTATTTCTAAAATTTAAATTCACGATATGAGCAATTTTAGTATCTAAGAGCAGAAAATTTAATACAAAAAAAATCATAATCTTTATCGAAATAATCCTCTTGAAATTACATGTACGTCACTCTCGACACGTTATCATTTTAGTTATGTAATATTATAATTATTTGTTTTGAATATACATCTGTACACATCAACGTCTCTACTTTTTCCAAATTTTATACTTGTGTTTATTTTATTTCACGAAATCGAATACACGTACAACGATTACATAATGATTCCGGTCACATTTCAAGTCTCAAAGAATTTCTCACAATGTAAATAAAAATTTCTCAACAAATTCCTACAATAGCCCAACAACTCCGAATATGATTTGTTGGAATAGTTTTAAAAAGTTATGCCAACATTTTCTTATACATCTTTAGTTCTACTTTTAGTTTATTTTTATAAACGTTTTTAGTGTTGGATACTTTGTTCTCATTTACTTACATTTATCTTACATTTTCGTTAGGTTTTCCTTAATAAATAGACTAATTAAAAATAAAGCGAGTAACTTGAATTATTTTACAATAAAATATAGAATCAAACTAAACTAAACTAGACAAACAATATATTAAAATTATATACTTTGCGAAAGCTCAATTATTAATACAAAAATATTGTAATAAATAAGTGTTTGTCTAATTATTTATAGATACAGAAAATCGCAAAAGAATATAAAAACTAAGATAAAAACAACAATTTACAGTGAACATGAAAGAATTGGGTTAACACTAACAACAGGTTATTGTGATGGCATGAAGGTCTCATCTTTTACTCGCGCACGCCCACATCCATCGACGTCGTATACATATTATAATAAATTATACAATTATAATCAGATTTATTCTCTCTTCGTATTATATAAGTCGTGGTATTTTCATATTTTCGTTCCTATTTTTTTTTATTACGGTGGTTTATACTGATTAATATTGTTATCTGAAATAGTAATTTGAGTAGGATTCGACGTTTTATGTTTCATTTACCCTGTGTGTCGTACGAACAGTGTTCGTTTGTAATTAATTATGATATAATTTCAATTTACTGAAAGTAATTACACAAGATATCTTCAGAAAGCCAACCATATAATTTTGATTGACCTACGGAAACTTGCGTTCATAGTTTAAAGTTACTATCATTCTCCAAATATTTTGCTTTTAATATAAGAACTGTAACATTTAATGTACTATAAAGTACAAATTTGGTTATTCGTAAATGTATGATATTTTTCGGCAAATAGCTAGTATACCTACTACAATAACTGTACAATATTGTACTATAAAGTTAATCAACACGTACGGATAGTTAGAGGAAAGTACGAAGCAATTCTCAAAAAGTTGAGGAAATATATTGAAAAACAGAAAATGAATTTAGAACAAAACTAGATGGTTCGTTCGATATTTAACATTTAGACGCGTTAACTACAATGCGAATTTATATAGACCAATTCTTAAAATTTATTTTTAAATGTCGGTAATAACCGTTAAAATCGATATCAATTCCCGAACAAATATCGAAATCATGAAAGATCAAAATCAGTATTTAACATCTAAGCTGTAATCATTGAATATCACTATTCAAAATAAAACCCTCTGTCAAAATAAATCGAATAAAGCTAAGCGGAATTTAAATTCAATTACTGAAAATATTTAAAACCGATAACAAAAACAAAAAATTCAAAATCAGCACTAAATTTCAAATATTTTCCAAGCCCATATATGAACAAACAAATATAACAAACCAACGTCTACTTTAGACATCCTGGATGTTTTGATGATATCGACAAAAATAAAATTATAAAATAAAATCATATCATAAATAGTCGTATTATTGCAGAACACTCGGGGTTGAGTTACTTGGGCTTACCATATTCGTACAATATAATTTCATTCCTCGAGTTTTTTTTACTATCGTAAAAATATTAATAATAATAAAACACTACCAATATTTTTCCTATTCTATTTATTTTTATACATTCGTAACCGAAAAATGTAATATTTTACACGCGTAATAATCGTTTTACGATTTGTTTTATTACGACAATTATCGTATAAAGTCAAACAAACTCGTTTTTTTATAGAAATAGTATTAAACGTGTTTTTACAGACTAATTTATTTAATAATTTCATCAAACAAAATTTTTATTAACCTTTCATTCGGAATCCAAAACCACGTATCATACCTATTACATATATATTACATGCATATATATAACGACCGATCTATATAATTAGATCGTAAGTCACGTCGAAATTATTAATTGTATTCTCGTCTTTATAATTCCTTAGAACTAAATAAAATAAATCCCAGTTACGCTATTGCGAATAATAGTGAATAATCGAAATCGAACTCGACAAAATAAATATAATAAACCATTATAAATGAAGAAAATCGATCGTATAAAACGACACTTAACAAATCCATTGGGCGAACACGTACAATAGAAACGCGCTTCTTATTTAATACACGTATATAGCAGATATATACTCTTATATTGGCCGTTCTATTTTCCTCGTTTACCTGCAGTTTGGGACAAAATACACCGTATTTACCGCACTCAATGCCTACTATATTTTATTGCTATATTTCGTCCCGTTTGATGTATCCCAAGGAACTTACAATAGAAATAGTATTAAAGGAAATCACGAAATACGAAAATAATTGACCGAAAATAAACTGGGCGTAGGTTTATTGATAACGATTACATCAACGACGGTACACTTACGACAAAAAAAAGTTGTCCTCGTTAAATCAAGATCTAGTCCGATTGGCGTTTTATTTCGTTAAAAGTTTTCGCACGTATTCCCGTGTTGTCAGGAAATATGTACACGCACGCTTATCTCGAGCGCGGTTGCGTAGTTACCTACATATGCGCGTGTAATACGTAATATATCACGGCAGCGAGGAAATATATATATATCGGCGGGGAGAATGTAAACCAATTTTTAGACTTGGCAAACGAAGAGAAGATATACGCGTTGATTTTAAACCAACGCGAGAGTTGTTTTAATTTATGCGATCACGTTCTTTTCTTATTGGATAGTGTTCAATAAAAGTTTTAAAATCCCAGAACCAGAAACTTATAAACCAACCTGTCCTATAATTTATTATAGACTACTTTGGAGTAACGTGCATTTAAGTAGTAACGCTATACTTAAGATTAAAGCAAATATAAGAATTGAGAACAAAATATCTCACCGTCCCCTCGGATACATATGTGGTTGCATTATATATTCGGTTATCAGCGATGTAACGTGATAATAAAAAAAACTGAGTCCGCAGATAAATCCAAAAAAAATCGTCTACTTCCCGATGAGATGGGAAATACCTAGACGTTCCTCATTACCTAGTATAAATACGAAAAAAACTAATTGAGGTGGAAAGACAAAAATATACGTTAAACGCGATTTGACGGGTTTCGCGAGTAATAATTTACATACACAGACGCGGAAGTCTTATAAACGTGTAAAAATACACTTTTGTTTTCCGAATAAAGTTAAGGTCGCTAGACGAATAAAATATATAACGTTTCCTTTCCTCTCCCTCGTCCCAATAATATATCACCGTAATGTCGTTAAACGTTTTCGAATCGCCAGGTAACAGGTCGTATAACGACGATCGTTAAAAACTTCTATACCATATTATATACGAAGTCGAAAAAACGCACACGTATATGCTTGTGTGACGGATTTATCGTTGTTTAGACTCATGTACGTTCACACAAACTTAATAAAACTCCAAGTTACTTTTATTTTATTCTCGCAAATATACACACTCATATACAATTCTACGAACCGAATTCGTGTATATGTATATATATTACGTATGCGCCAAAACAAATGGACTGAACAAAATCCTTAGAAATTTGATTTTCAAACTTTAAAAACTGAGATTTTATATTTATAAAAACACCATACACTATGTACGAAATGTCTCGAGTTGGACTATTTTCGTGTTTATTTTTTACAAAAATATTTAATTAAAACATTATCGTAAGTACGTACTTACGTTATACTGTGTATAAGAAGTGCAAACATTTAATAACAGCCGGATTATTTATTTTTTATGAATTACAACGATAAAACCGAATGCCTAATAACCTAATAAAATGCGGACTATAATATTAATTGTATGTTGTATACGATTATACATTATTGATCTTTCCGACGTAAATATTATGAAAATTATACCCTTATATTTTTCATGTAAATTACTATCCGTTAGTGAAAATTGAAATAAGTACGTCCAGTAGTTATTGAAAAAGTCGTGCACAAACACGGTGATAAATTTTGTTTTATATTATTTAAATTTATCGATTAATGATCGAAAGATAAATAATAGATAAATATGTATAGATAAATAAATTATATTCTAAATTCTAAATTATATTTTGTTCAACGTTTATTTAAAATAAATTATTACTTTTAAATGATAGTACATTTGTATTAAAAATACTTCGCTATTTAATTTTTATGTTTTATATATTGTATAAATGGAAACATAAATACAAGTAATGATGTAAGAGCAAAGAGACATATACCTCAGAACTAATACGATTTCTCTAATCGTAATATATTAAATTATATACGAATATTACAATTAAAAATACCACATATAAAAATAGGTTACGATTGGAAAAAAGTAAAAATGATTTATGATTGTAAAAAATTTTCACTTTGAAACTTCCACCTTAAAGCTTGTCAAGAACCATCACCAGTATCATGTCCTTCTGCCCTCTCGAGGTTTGAATAATTCATTAGCTTTTTAACATCTTTGATTCCGCACACTATTTAATATGGTTACATTACGTTTCAATTAAATTATTTAAAAAATAATTCGTTTTAAACATAAACTTACTGGTTATCAAGCCGAAATTCACCGGGTGAATACAATATAATATTGGTATATTATAATCACCTTCATCGCCAACGACTTGGGCGAACATCAAAATATATTTGCCGCTTTTTTTGGGATGACGGTCCTAAAAATATATATTCACTATTTCGACATTGTTTTCTTATCTATGTTTATCACGACGACAATGACACATTTATATAAATTGAAATAAATCGAACGGCCCCGGCATTATACGAGTTTGAAAGTTTTAAATCGAACCGAGCAAATGAATTAAGTTAACCATTCGCTATGCCGCGATTTTGTATAAAAACCCTTTTAGTCTCCCTCTTCGCATTTCCTGTACCTGCAGTTCTCTACCTAAAAGATTTGTATAGAAAATAAAAGTTTGATAATAGAGATTCATATCAACGGCTCCAAGCCAAAACGACGCGACCGAAACTTTTGTCGAAATTGATATTTTAAATATTTATTCGTCATGTAAACGCCAGAATTCTAAGAATCAGCTGTTCCGTCAAAAACATCGATATATAGTATCGATATTTTATATGGAACGTTAAAATATTACCACGCTATAATCAACTTTAATTAACGTGTAGGTAAATCACAGAGGTATAAACTTCAAAAATAGACAAAACTACTACTAACATCATTTATTACGTTTAACTTTCAATGACCACAAAGAACTATTTTAACTTATTTCACTAAAATAAACACTAAATTGAAATTTTTCGATAATATTATGGTTATTAAAGCAAACCCTACATAACTACTTACGGAATACCTTGTTACACGTGTTATTCAAAATTAAGCGCTGTCGCTAATTACATCGTTATAGATGTATAAAAATATAGATAATATTAATAAACTAAACCAAACGACTTTTTACAAAGACGTTTTCTAACCAATATTTTTTTAATTATTCTGTATTCACAAATTATGTATAAATATTTACCTATAATACATAGGTAAGTCAACATTAAGATATATTATTACTAGCGTATATTCTTGTCGAAATAGGAATTCATTAAATATGATTGCGTGCTGCCTTAAATTGATTTAAATCATCTTTTCCGTGTCAAAAAATATTTAAAAATCCGTGACTTTTTGCTTAGTAGAAAAAATATTACTGAACAATTTGTCTCACGTTTCAATTAACAAAACAGAAAACATATGTTCTCAAATTTTTCGCAACAACTTCGAAGTATTATAATTCGATAAAAACTTTATTTCAACATAATATAATTTTACACGTTATATAATCGCATACTTTTGAGACAAAAAAATTCCGGCAACATTTAAATTCTAATAAAAAACGAACTATTTGTTTCAAATACAATAATAATAAATTAACGACAAAATAATTGGAGACAGATAAGTAAATAAAACAAAGACGATTTCTCGTAAAAGTAATAAAATGACTTGCGGATACGTTAGAAAACATTTTTCACAGCCCAGACAGATAAACAGGTATTTGTATGTAAATACTACAAAATTTCTGTATGAAACATAAATAAACTGGACAATACTATTGTATACGCGACAACAACACGTACTGCAATTCGCACGAGAGTTCGCGTAAGTGTTACTCAAAATTGAATAACAATATTGGAACTCTGTTCGCCTGTACATACCCTCTTAAACCTAGGACTCAGTTATGGTACCAGCGGTTTACTATAACCCGTACCGAATTGTATTTATATATACATACAATTTTGGCTGGTCCTAACTATGTCCGGCACCATTTTCAAGAGAGTGCGGACACATTTCGTTAGATTTCCGCCGGGTTCCTTCTCGCGTTCTTTTGTATGTATTTTTTTAACAATATAAAATAAATAAAAACACAAGCGTTTTCAATTTTAGATTCTGAACGAAACAAATAATGTATTGGTTTTATACTATGTCGAGTTTTATCCTGTGACCACTTTTTCGAAGTGTTTGGAAAGAACTCGTTTTCTGCGTCTACGTTCATATTTAGTGAGACATATAAATGTAACTCGTTTTTTTTCAAACAGAGCGTGGATAATATTCATATTTTAATGAAACTAAAACTCTGTTCAAGCCAATCAAGTTTAATTTACTTTAAGTAATACACACTTACACATCATTGTAAAAATTAAACCCAATAAAAAAGGCATATATATATGACGAAATATAAAATAATACTGTACACTAATAATTATTAATATGTAATAATAATAATCAGGTGTTGAAACCGAATTAAAGTTTTCGCTTAAAAACTTAATAATTTTGGATGAAACGATAGAACTTTTTACCAGTAGAAAATCAAATAACGGTAAACAATTTACGATAAAATAAAACCAAATTTAACTGCTTCTCTCTACTATAAATAAATATAACACAAAATTAATTATAATTTCTATAAAAGTTATAAACTCGTAATATTATTGTAAATTACCTAATCCGTGGTATATTTTATCACTATTAAAGCTTTTTGATTGCTACTATAATGCTATCTTCAAAAACTAAGATTATTTAACTCTAAACAAAATATTACAAGAAAAAATCCTATGTATCTCAATCTAAACCAACCGATTAGAGAATTTCTTTTACATAAAACTTTTTTACTTCCTTTAACTATTATCTGTATAATTAAAGTGCCTCAGCAATAAATGGACTCTGTATAGGCCTTATGTATATATATAAATATACCATCGATAACGTATACAAATAGAATCCGTTTGGAGAGGATTTTCATCTGAATTCCTAATGCCAGAAAAGAAAACAAAAGAGTCGTTGTGAAAATTGATTGAAACCCGAGACGGTGAGTGCGCGTTTTTATGAAAATCGGTTCGAACGCGATATAACCGTACAATATATAGCACGGCGAAACTATCTCTTGGGGGGCCGAAAATGCTCGTGCACCCAAAATCAATCTCCTTGCACTTGGTCGTTGGATATTTGATCGGGTCGAATAACGGCACCCTCCCTGTATATATATATTTGTGTCGAGCATAATAATGAACGAAAGAAATTGGCGGGAAAAAAGGGAAAACTCCGTGAACATATTATTATATTATATTGTACGGCCACACAACCTCTATACGATTTTGATTTATTTCCAGTGGAACTTTTGCTGACGAGACGAAATCTTATATTATACATATATATAAATACAAGGTGACTTATAAAATACGAGCCAAGAAATATAATTTTTGTTATACTTTTTGTTATATGCTTTTAATAAATTTTTCTCGCGTTCGTTTTATGTTTTTTTATAAAAATTATTATATATTCATCCCGTTATTTAAAATTCGATATAACTATATTAACTTTTACTTCTTAAACGGCGATATTTAATTTTAATTTAAAAACGTAAAAGAATACATTTTTACAGGAATTAACACAATATGTTGATGTCTAAAAACCGACGAATATTTCCGAGTAATAAACTATTATAATTCATGATAAAGTGGAAAGATATTGTAGTAGATATTAAAAATGTATTCTCTCGTTATTGTAATAAAGATACGGAAATATAACCGTTTTCACTGAACTACGCAATAAGTAACTTCTTCGACCAAATATTTAAACAAAACTAATTCATAAACGAAATTTTAATAAAAATTAAATTACGTTTAAAATTCTAAAAGTACAATTATTTCACTGAATTAATATACGATTTAAAATAAAAACAAATAATGCTGGGCGATTGCAAATTGTAAACCTTTTTTTTTAAACAAGTATAAATAATATCATTCGTCAAATTTATATTTAAAAAAATGATTTTAAGAGATTTTTTTTATTGTTGCGAAGGTTTAAATGCTTGTGTTATTGTTCTATGGAGCAAAAATAGCAAATGACCTATCGTAGGTATAGATAATAATAATTACCTAAGGCAAATATTTTGAAATAGGAGTACAATAATAGTCAATAATAAAGTTTTTGATTAAACCGACGATTAATTTTGAAAAATAAAATTTTCATTTTCAAGGACGGTTTTTGAAAATTTCAAAACGGTATATCATATTACGTAATTTAGTAGAATGAAAAGAAATTTTAAAATCTGTAATTTTGAATTTTTCCTCTTTCAAAGTATTATAATGCGCTAACCACGAAATAAGTATTTCGCTGTAAATCAGACTATAATTTTATCGTTCATTGAAAAACATTTCGTTTAACGTTTGTGTTTTATTTTTCACGATAATCCAGATGTCGGGAATTTATACGGTCGAGCGATGTTTTCAACGTCAATTATTATTTGCCGCGCGTTGACAAATATTCAAGTATATATATATATATAAGATTGAAAATATTACGCAGATCTCTGGTTCTCATTTTGAAATTTCAGTTATTTTCCAAAAGAAAACTACTCTTTATACATATATATATATATACATACATAATAGAACCGAGGGGACGAAAACCCGAAATGCTAGCGTCGTATAATCGTCACAGCGTTCATTAACGATGGCGGTCGGTTCTTTATGCGTTTGGTTTAAACCGTTTACGCGGTCAAATGTTTGAATTCATATTAAACAAAATATTTAATTAAACAATTTTACACAATACATTATTGCACTTCCTTTCCGTGCGTAATATTATTATTATTATAACGCGAAAAGAAAAATCCACTGCAACGCGGGTTATATACCGCACGCGAAATTTATTAAACTCCACTGCATGTGATTTGACCAGTGTTTGGAAAGAACGCATTCACTGTTGTGTTCACGACCATATTTAGTGAACGACACGTGAATATCACTCACTCGTCTATTTTTTCAAATAAATTGTAAACGTGAACGTTCATATTTTAAAGGAACTTGAATGACTTTCAACCGTTCAAATTCAATTCGCTTATAGTAATTTTAAATTACGAATCGCGTAGAATATATTATTTATTATAAATAGTAATTTTCAACAGTGTGGCTTTCGTGTAGATAAAGGAATATTTTACTAAAAATGATATTAAATACTAACTTTAAGTTAGCTAATTTATCTAGATATTTTTCCGCGACACTGGTTGTCGTTGTATGAAAAGTATATGATTGATTATTGGTGCGAATGCATCGTGGACCTAACTAACTCGCACGCGTAATGCACATACATATGTTATTCGTTTGAAAAATGTTTATAATTTTGTTCGAAATACAATGGTTTAAACTTAATAGATATATATAAAAAAAATCAATCATAAAATGAATAAAATTTAATTTTGACAAGAGGATTTTATTTTGTCAGCTTTTTTCAAAATATTTGTAGGAGCTAATTTAATAAAATGAGTTTTTAACATAGTTTTAATTGAAATATCGAAAATATATTCCCAAAATATTATAAAAGGGAGTAATTAGTTCAAATCTTCTCAAAATAACATTCGATTCGCTTCAAGATATCGAATTTTTGTTTAGTTTCAAGTTTAAAACGGTATAAAATTACATAGTTACCAATCACCATAACTTAATTTTAAGTTTTTACACTTTATCGGTCTGCCACTTGGTATACCTAATAATACGTATTGTATTTGGAACGTGACATGTTATATTAATTTACAACCCGTCACCGAGGTGTCGGCGTTCTGGGACTGCGTGAGTATATTCGATTTTACAATTTCTCTGTGACGTATCAATACCAGTCCTGACGTTCAAAAACATATAATAAATCATAATAATAAAAATATACACGTTAATGTAAATTCAAATTTTGATATAATAACGTAATATAGTGACTTATAAACGTGACCCTAGTACGTGCCATCTCGTAATACGACGATCGGATAAAAAAAATCCCCGGGTAATATGCGAAAAATCCACGACCCAAAAATATATATCAACGTATAAAACGTATATCAATATGTATATACGCCGTTTACATATAGATCTACCCTGATGTACTGAAGAAAAATGTATATCCAATTTTTTTTTAAAAGACAATTAAATAGTTTCTTGGAAAAAATGAATAACGAACAAAAAATTAATAAATAATTTGTTCCGAATATGTTTACGCTACAAAAAAAATTAATATACACGACACTTTTTAAAAGTTTTTATGTAAAATCTTTTCGGTCAAGATAATTAAATAATTTTTGTCATATAATATATATAATAAATAATATTTAATATACATATTTTACTTTTAGAGCAAAAGCCAACAAAAATACAACACAAAGTCCATTCAAATTTCTGATTTGATATCTTACATTTATGAAATCTTATGACATAAAGTATATCACAACCTACCACATGCTTATTAACAAATAATGCAAATACTATAAATTCCAAACTCTAATTGATGATGACAACATTACTTTTAACAGAAGACAAGAAAAACACGAGTAATCGATTATAATAGATATTATGTATAAACACTTTAAAAAATGCTGTTTAAAATTCTTTAATAAAATACGAGAATATAAAAATATTTAAACGCTTTAATACTTATAAATTTTACACAATACTGAATAATACTTATTACGCATATAGGCAATAAATATAGTAACTTTTTCAAAATTTTTCGACAATAACTTTTAAATTAATATTATAACGATTGGAAATATTTTCTCAATGAAATATTTTCTAACAATTTTACTTATACAAAACTACATCGTTTTATTGGAATAAAAACAAAAAACTTACATTTCGTGTATATTCATCATTACTTATTTACAGTTACGGAACGTATTACGACTTTATATCGACGTATATATTACCTTTTTTATGTAATTTATTTATTTATGTATTTAATTACATTTATTAGTTTTCAAAACATATAATAATCGTATATAATAAAATTCTTTAACCTCCTGAAATTTGTTTCTAAGTATCCTTTGGGATTTGCAGGGTTGTTCTACACGACCTGAAGGGTAAATTTTTTTGTACATACATAAAAAAGAAACGTATTTTTATTCAATTCCATAACACACAGTTTTCAAACCATCTAAATGATTGCTTTATATATATATATATATATATATATATATCGACTTATCTCGCTATTAAAAATAGCGAAACACAGAATGTATGTTATGTTATAAATACTCAGGTTTTATTTTGATGAAATTATAAAATAGAATTTCGACAAAATGAAAATATATATAAATAAAGTATTGTAAATTTTGAGTAATTTTGTCAAGGTCATTAAGGCAATTGATTCATTTTTCATGTTCAAAAATTAGTTCTAAAACAACAACAAAATATTATTGCTATGTTATATACATCTCTTCATTTGTAATCGGGAAAACATGTCACTGAGACCACTAAAATTTTCAGAAAAACAAACACTAAAAAAAACCATTAATTAATTTTTATAATGATACACGCACATTATTTAAAACTTAATTTTAATTTACATATTTATAAATTTAAGATTTTTATTACATACATGCTATACTGAATATAAATTTGATAAACTTTTAATTCGCATTATTAGAAAGTTTGATATTCGGGTTCTAATAATAATATTTTGATTCAAAATTACAGTTTTATTTCTAGAGAAATTTAAATTCGATCTTAACAATTCATTTTATTTTGTTTTTTAACAAACCAAATTTTATATTTGGACCACTAAAATTTTCAGAAAAAACACAACACGAATCTATTAAAAAAAATTATTCTTCCTATTGAAAAACGAGATTGTTTTATTAGTACAACAAGTTATTGAATTTTAAAAATTTTATTTATCATAAGACACATTTTATATAGCATAAACACTTAAAAACTCGTTTGAGACATATTCTACGATAGTATACAGGCGGTAGAGTCGTTATAAAAGAAAAATAATTTCATTTTGTTGTTCTTTAGCGTACTGAGACGAAAAACAGTCAAAATAACTGGAAGAAAATCGTGAAAAATAAATTTTAGAAGCACGCAAATACCTATATTTTCTTCCGATATTTCCAAACATAATTATATTTATATGTGCGTGTGCGTGCGCGTGTGTGTGCGTCTGTATGTCTATATCTGTGTCTGTGTGTATCTATGTATATCTGTGTGTGTCTGTGTGTGTGTCTGGGTGTCTGTGCACGTGGACCAAGTGGAAAATATACGTAAATGTATTTTAATGTATAAGTACATTACCAATAACGATAATAAATGCGTCTTAGATTGATATCAATATGTAAAATATATAGATACACAGATATCTGACAAATACAATAAAATTTGATTTAAGTTTAATTATAATTATAAATAATATAAGAAAAATGAAATAAGAAATAGATAAAGAAGAAATTAAGAATATAAATTAATATTACGATATTAATTAATAAAATAATTAATAATAAAAAATTGTGTATATAAATAAGAAAAATAAAGAGAACAAGGATATATATATATATATATATATATATATATAGCTATTTTCTTACTATTTTTTTATAAATAAACCTTTTTTATAATTGTAAGAAAATCGAAATAAAAAATGAACAACTTCGTTCCAATTTTTTTTAACGAGACCACTCATTTGTAAATATAATTCTTAGAAAAATATTAGTAATGTAGTGTAATTACATTGGTCACGTTTATTAATTTATAATAAATGTAAAATTTGTTTAAATTCAAATATTTTTGAAATAAATTTAAATTATTCGGCAAAAGTCATCTTCTATTTTACCACTAATGAAAAAATTTGACATTTTCATAAGATTCAAGAAGTTGTAAAAAATCAATAAATCGGCTTTTATAAAAGTTTTTAACAACCAAATTATGTTTAGATTAAATTTGCTAAATGGTTATTTTGGATTTTTTGAACAAATTTTAAATAAAGTTTAATATTTTTTACTTTTAGATGTAAGAAATCTAAATACAATTACTGTAGCGCAGAATTCCAATAAAAAAACAAACAAAAAAATAAAACAAAAGTTCTTTCAATGAGCAAATCTCAGTGGGCCATTGTACATATAGCTAAGAACGAATCATTCTAAGAGGAAGAGCACTTAAGAATTATTGCTTTTTCGGCGAAAATGACGAAGAACGCCATTGAACGCGTGGAAACCCTTTAAAAGCGATATTTATAATTTACGCGCGCACATTTAATAATTCAAAAACAGCGTGACGTGCGTATGTATAAATGTCATTATATACAGCTAGCTAAAAGGTTTTCGAGACTTGGTTGATTCTGGTGGCTAGTTTAGGTACGCCTTGTTCGTTAATGAGTCGTGCAAAAAGATATTCACACGCATACGCGCGCGCGTGTACGGAAAACAATAACATTCATCTATTACATATAAAAAGAGACAACATTTTTTTTTTTTATTAATAGATAAAAAGCTTTAACAACAATTGTTTTTTAGCCTACATTAACTTAATAATAAAAATAAATATTGATTAACATTGTTTTTGAGATTTTACAATTTATGGCTTAGTTTTATATTATGAAAAATGTAATGATCGCGATAGTGTTTTCTTCGTTGAGGGCTTGTTGAAGTGTAGGAGTGTTGAGGATCTTGCGAGCTTCGATACATTTGGGGCAGTTGATTACTATGTGCTCTATTGACTATCAACTCTATTGAGTTTCATTGCAAGTATCACATACTGGTGTTGTTTCATTTCTAATGAGGTTAGCGTGAGCTAGATGGGAGTGGCTTATTGTAGTTCGAGTAATTAAGTAGTACTTCCTCTCTTCTTGTAATGCCAGAAGAGTATTTCAATCGCTTTATGTAGTTTTACATTTCTCAGTTTGTTGGAGAGTAGTAAGTTTAGCCAATATTTTTGCAATTCTTCCATTATTTTGTGATGTATGATGATATAAGCTTCGGAAGAGGTTAATAAATTAATTTTTGTAGAGAGTGGAGATATGATGGCTTCGTTGGCAGCCATATCTGCTTTTTCATTTCCAGGTATCCCTACATGTGAGGGGACCCACATGAAACATTGGATTATCTATTTCGTATATCAATTTTTGTATATGTTGGACAAGCTCATTTTTAAAATAGGGATTTAAGATTTATGTGAGGGCTTTCAAAGAGTCGCGGATAATGATGTTACAAATTTTCAGGTTTGAAGATGAGATGATTTTTAATGCTTCATAGATAGCAAAAATCTCCGCTGAATATATACTAAAAGAGGGCGGTAAATAGAAAAGATAGTTTTCCTGGTCTGTGATTACAGAAAAACCCACACCATTAGTATTTTTGGAGGCATCGGTATATATTTGGGTATATTCCAGATATTATTGAGATATTACTTCCACAAAATGGTTGCGTGTAATTAATTTGTCCGTATTATATTTGCAGTATTCATTGAGTTAAGTATTAATAATACTTAATATTTAGCGACCATAGCTAAGGAGGAAAAAGAGACCAAGTTTTGTGTTTGAGATTAGAAGCCTACATTTTTGCCAATTATTTTAAAATTTTCGAATATTGTGCGTCGACAAGGTAATAGGTTGACAGGAAGAAGGTTGTAAAGGATATGTCTGGTGATATGGTCAGAGAGATATTTTATTTTAGTAATATATTTTAAAATATGACTGATGTCTGTGGTGGTGAGTGGGTTCTCCTGCGTAGAAAAGTATGCTATCTACAGGACTTTATCTGAAGGCACCTGTAGCCAAACGTATACCTTGATTGTGAATGGGTATTAGAGTATTTAAATTTTTTTTCTGCTGAGTTGTAAATTATATCAATTGCTGAAAGTATAAGTGCCCTGTAGATTGTGGTAAGGCTTTTTGTATCGAATCCCCAGTTGTTGTTTCCAAGAATTCTGATCATTTTCATTCTTGTTAGACTTTTCAGTTTTAAGTTTTTTTAAATGTCGTTGCCAACTAAGTTTGATGTCGAGGATAAGGCTTAGGATGCGTATACTATTTGCAAAAAAAAGTTGTGTGTTCACAAAGTTTATTGTTGGTTGAGGGAGTCCATTTTCAATGATGTAAGATAGTGAGTTATGACCGTATATTTCAACACTCAGTGTTTAACCTGTTAGGAAGTTTTTTATAAAGTTGATGAGATTGTCATTTATTTTCCATGCGTGGAATATTGTTAGTACTTTTTCTCCAGACAGTAACATACGTTTTTGTGATATCCAATGCTATTGTGATAAGGTATTGGTTGCATCTGAAAGCTAAGCAGATGTTCGTGTGTAATGAGGAGAGTGCGTCTAATATTGAATGATTTCTTCTAAAGCCACATTGTTCTTTAGTAAGATGTTTGGTTGATTCTAAGATCCAGATTAAGCGTTTATTTATTCTTTTTTCTAAATATGATTAGTGTGCTGATCAATAATATCGGTTTATAATTTTCGATATAAAATTTGCTTTTATTCGGTTTGGGGATAGGTACTACATTTGTGTTGCGACATTGATTGAGGAAAATCCCCCGGGTCCATATTATATTATATATTTGAAGGAGGATTTTTAGCCTTATAGATGGAAGTTTTTTAATAAATATAGAGGGAATGTTATCTGGGCCAGGACTTTTGCTGTTACGACTTTGCAGTGCTGAAGTTAGCTCCGAGACATCCAGATGTCTGTTGAAATGTTCATTATTTTTATTGAATGATGATGTTGGAATATTAAGGAGGAAATTCCTATTACTCCGCTTGCTCTGAGAACAAAAGTTCTATTTTTGAAATATACGGTGTAATTTTTGATACTTGTACCATTATTATTTTTAGGTTTGTTTCTAGGAAACATAATACTGCCGGTTGGGGATTGTAGATAATGCGGTTTATGTCAACAGAACGTTTATAGAAAATGTTAATATTCCATTGGATAAAAGAGGTATAGTATGCGGTAAAATGTTTATTTTTTATTAATTTTCTGAAAGGGGTATGCTTTGAAAAAAGAGATTGGATAGTTTGGTGATTTTAGCTTTTATATTGCTGTTTGTTAATATGGGCCTGATTTGTTCAATTAATTTAAAAATATTGGCTGCATTCGATCCAGCTTGATTACATAATCATGTATGTTTATATTTTTGTTTGAAAAATTGTCAATGATGTATTTGAGAGTGTCAGTATCTATGCAAAATCTGATATTTGATATGTGTGACGCGGAGAATATGTTAGTGGCATCCGTAATTTTATTGAGCGCAATGATATATTGAATTTGTTTAATTCCATCTACTGAATTCATTACCATGGCTTGATCCATTTTCGGAAAGGCAGAGTTAGCTGTTGTTTCTGCGAAGTTTTTAACTTGGAAGTTGCTTTTTGGAGAATTTTCGGAGATTTGAGAAACGTTTATATTATTAATAGCAGGATTTTCTTGCGTTGAAAAAGTTTTGGAATTGTTAATTTGTCTTGGTTGTTTATTGGAAGCTAATAATTTATTTTCTAAAGATGATTTGGTAGATTTTTACGAATTTAAACGCGATATGTTTGAAGAAGTGTTTTCCATAGCAAAAAAACCACGTTATTATATGTATTTTAAAATAATATAACTAAATAGTTCACAATTCTTATTAGTATAATATGAGAATATTACCTATTAACTTGAGTTGGATCACTTTTATCGCAAGATAAAATGCGGTGCCGATAAAGCTAAACACATGCTATTCGGTCGAGAGTCAAACACGAACTGAGACAAAATTATACGTTTGTAATCGTAAAACTACTGAACCAATTATAATGACGATTTCACAGATGTTTACTTAAAATCTCTCGAGTCCTATGAGTTATTTTTCATCACTATCAAATATACCAAACACAAATGGTTTTGCGACCATATGTTGGTCGATGACGACAAATTGCAACGACAAATATTCCCGAAAATAAATAAAATCTCTTTTAGGTTAAAATTTATTATTTATAACTCATATGTTACGCGATTTATTTTGAGAAAATGAACGTATTTTTAATTTATGAAACGAAGAATTATTATATAGACATTTTATAATGTTATAACATACGGCCAGAATTATAAAAAAATCTCGCCAAGTAAGAGATGTCCACAGTTACAGAAATATTGAGAAATAAAAATAACGGAAAAATTGGCTGTCTCCAATGAGATTGAATAAGTAAATCTTCTTTAATTTTTCGAAAAAAGTACAGAATAAGCGTCGCATCTTTTCGAAATACCGTCTTAAAAAGCTTTTTACGATAAAACTTACATCCATACCGTACGTTCATATTATTCCGTTTAACTCGCATTTCCAATTCCAATATTTGCGATTTCTTTAAAAAAGCTCTTTCTTAATCATAAAAAATAAATTGAATTACAAAATGAAACTTCCGAAATTGATGACATAAATTTAAGTTCAGATTGCTTTTAACGATTGTTTTTCTTTAATACATTATAATTCTTAAACATATTTATACACGTGAAATAAATTATTTTCAATAATAAAAATATATATATATATATAATCGAATATATTTTATTTGCCTTTGAAATATAATTAATTGATTATATTACATACAATAGAAATTAAACCAGATTTTACTAAAAGTTTAATAAAAACTAGCCATAAATAAAATAATTCGGATTTATACTAAAACAATAAGTAAAAACTAGATGTAACTAGTAAAAGGAGCACTTGATACTCTTAAGCACGGATACTCTTAAGATTATAACCAATTTCAACTAGTAAATTCAAAATCCAACCTCATTTCGAATATTTACTGCAACATATTTAAAAACACATTTCAACCAGATTCTGTATTCCTTACCTTCGTATCCAAACAAATTCGAATCGAATTCAAAAAATAAAAAAAATAAAAATAGAAAACTAGAAAGACAAGCCGAACCAGTGACTGCTCAATAGCAGTATGTCAATTGAAGACTACTACTGTAGATATGAGTTCCGAATTAAAGTGTGAAGTCCATACGCAGTATGTATATTGTTTAGAGTATGAAATATTTATAAGTATATATTATAGGCCTCAAAGGTTATAGGATTTGCATAGCTTTTCCTTTACAATACTTTCGATTTATACATACACATAATGTACCGAGTTATAAATTCCATTTCATATACATGTTTGTACATTAAAAAGTTTAAAAAAAAAAAATTTTCCAATATATAATAACAGAACTAAAATAATCGTATTTCTGAATCGTAAAAAAAATAACATGTTAATTATCAAGGTTTGAGTTCGTATATATATATATATATCGTACGTAGATATAAGTCCAAATTGTTTATTAAATCATAGGTGTTTACATCCGTAAGCATCGCATACACGGTTTGTACATAATATAATAAATACATTGTGCAACAGGTGGCACACAAGCTCACCCTACATGGGTATGTATAATATATATAATACGATATCAGTGATCAGAAAACGAAATAAATAATGCGGTGGAGTACACATTTTTTACACAATATTATAATATTATACCGCACGTAGAGAACCGATTTGAAAGAAAAATATAAGATGTCCACTTACTCATTATACAAAAGCGAAATCGTCACCGAAGTCATATATAAAGCTAAACTTATATTAAACCAACAAAAAACCGCCACACATCTAATCTCGTAATAATATTATAATTTGTTTACTTACAAAGAAAACAAAAAAAATTCTCTTATCGGAATTTATTAAAAATAAACGAAATTATCGTATAAAATACTCACGTTAAGCATAATACATTCTAGCCTGATTTTATAATACGACAAGATGGAATAACTACCTTGTTATAAATGTATAAGTACATATATAGTTCCGACCATAAAAAGGGTTACGTAACCACTTAACTTGTTCTGTGCGATAATTGATTTCCTGTAACAGAATTGATGTAGTTAATTACGGTTGAATAAATAGAATTTTTCGTACTAACTAAAACATTAAAAATGTGCATAAGTTTAATACATTTTGAAAGGATTTATAAGAAAAAAGTTTAAAATTTAAAATAGTCGATCTAAAGTCACTTCACGACGAATTCAAATCAATCTTCAGATTCTTATCTTATTAATCGATATGTAGAAAACATTTAAATTATTATTTTTTGTACGCATTAGAAAAAGATAGAAAATACCCGTCTCCCCGAAATGTTGTTACTATAATAAAAATATTATTATTTCGGTTCCCACTGAATTAAGCAAAAAATGACTTCTATAACCGAGCGAGTAATATTAATTTTTCAAAAAGAGAAATTTTGAATAAAAGAATTTTATAATTTAAAATATGTATTACTATTTGAAAATTAGAAGCTTATTTTTGTTTAATGTATAAAGTGGAGATATAATTTTAAACCTTATCAATTCTATAATATACGATTTTTGTATCGAATTTTTTTAATATAAATAGTTTTTATTTTGATGCATTTTTCAACGTTGAAGGAAATTTGTTCACGATGTTTTATTAACGTTTATCTAAATAATAATATTTAAAAGGGAAGCAAAGAAAACGCGTTTAACCGCATAAAATTATGTTCATGTTATTTATAATATTATTATATAAGTTTCTTTTTTTAACGTTTAACTAATTTAAATAATGTCGCTTAAGCCAAACTAACGTAATAGACAAAGTTATCGTTCAACTACAGTTTAAAGTGCAGAGAGAGTCGCGTCGTAAAGTTTGACGATTAATCCTTTTCAGTTAAAGATTTTCCGATATCCTATATAATATATAGTTCCTCTAAATCTACATCAAATTTAACTTTCACCTTTTGCTTTGCAAATTTTAACATTTCTATTAATCAAACCCATAATATATATATATA
>JAIPRN010003135.1:0-23668 GCA_025469175.1 Geopemphigus sp. TES_GeoC_2020 | reverse complement strand
CGCGCACGCGCTAAAGGCAACGCGATGAAAAAAAAAAGAAAAGAAAATTACGCCGCGTAAAGAAATATTACCGGACGGGGAGCGAAAAATGGCCTAACCCGGAAATCCGTCGTCTCGAAAAATAACGTTATTTTTACTGTACCATCCCACCGGCCGTGTATTTGAATCGATAGCGCGCCCGTGTACCAATCGACGGTATTCCGTAAGACGCCGAGGAGATAAACACCGTGTGCGCTATTACGTACCACCTTAAGGCGTACTTAATATGGAATACTTACGTATAAATAATATACGAATATATATATATACACGCGCGCGAGGTGTTTTATCGTTAAACGGGAATAGCGCGCCCGCTAATAAGGGTCGCCGTTACACTTTCGACGATTATTCGAATTTGGGGTAGCCGTGTTGGCCCGTACAACAAAATATTTATAACCGCGAAACTTATCGAATTTTCGACGATCGCCGGCCCTGGTTTGTGCCGAACCGGCGGCGAGTATTGATATAAAGTTACGAACGGGCGCGTTTATTACCGTACGCGCGTGTATATATATATATATGTTTACGTTTCGGTACGGTTTGCCGTTCGTGATGTGCCCGGCGCGGCCCGCGTTCCGGACCGACGACGTTATTGCGTACCCGTAAATTATTCAAACAGGTGGCACGAGGGGGAAAAATTGACGCGTTCTCGTTATCGGGCTTATTTATTGTATTCGTCCCGCCAATCGGAAATCGACTTTTCCGCCACATCTCCGCGCGTTCGTAAGCGTTATCCGGCACTTCGTATACGAGCACGGCCGCGTTGCGCGTAGTAACACGACGACAAAACACGGCCGCTCGCGTCAACGCGTATATTATCGTAGCCGTGTATACCGGTGGCCGAAAAATGGGAACGTTTTTTTTTTGTCTCTCGGCCAAATCGAATTCGTTGTTCGAATCGAATTATACGGGAAATTAAACGAGCAATTTATTCCGTCGTCGTCGCGTTTTGGACAACGCGCTTACATTAATCTAGGGCTGTAACGAAGTTATTACGACGCTATCGACAGTGGCCATTTGTGCCACTAACCGATACGAGGTGAAACCGTAAACTTAAAATATTTCGTAAATGGAGGGAAACTTAAACGTACGGCGCCGTTTTATTAAACGCGACCATTTATCGTTTAAATATAGTTTACGAAATGGAAAATTTCGTACACATATAGTCACGATATCGGGTGACGGGAAAATATATATTTGTATAATAAATAATTCTTAGGATCTATTCTAATATCGCATTTCGTAATTGTATATTTGGAAAAACGTGCCGGTCGGCCGACAAACTTATCGTTGCGTCGGGATAACGTACCTCGAAGAAATTATAGAAGCGACGCCATAATCGTCGAAACTGTCGTCCCACGGAACCGACGACGTTAAATAAACGTTTGGCGATCGCGCGATATCTCGACAATTTCGATGGCCGATTTATATTGGAGACACCGGTCGCGTCCTAGTTTGGAAAAAATTCACACGAATTTACAAATCTTATAACGTCGGACGGTTATCTATTAACGAGTTTGATATTTAGAATTTCGTTCTATCGTATCCAATATATAAAAAGCACTTTTCTACCGAGGCGAGAACGACGTAAGAAATCCCATTTCGTCCGATAAATCGAAATTCGCCGTAAATTTGTCTCGCCTCGTCGGAAAATATTTAAAACGCGAGTTCCCATCGTCGTTTGCCGAAACCTCGAAGGCGGCAAACGTACCTTTCGGACAATTATCGATATTCGTTTTACAATTTACTTCGAAACGTCTGGTTCGAAAATGAACGAAACCACGGGAACAACGTTATTTTTTAATCGATACGATCCAATCGTTGAAAACCGTAACTGGTTTTTTGAAATCGACGAATTCTGGCCAACGTGCGGCCAAGGCGGCGCTCCGGGCAATTCGAGTTGCGTTTAATTTTTTTATAATTCGAATTTAATTTTCAAGCGGTTTTTTTACCGCGCGCGTTTTACATTTACGAGAAACTCGCCGGAATGGCCGTAACACAGTGGATAGGTATTATTATTATTATCGTCGCGCAAACGTAGAAAAAAAAAACCGCCGTTCGTTTCGTCGACGGGAACGCAATTTTTCCACGGACCGTACACGCACGGTGGGCGAGGGAATTGACCGTACGCGAGAAATGTGCGTGTGTGTCGTGCGACACCTCCGCGCCACGTGCAACCGCCGGTAGCCGGTTGTTTCGTCTATTATTGCGCCGGTAATATATAATAGATAGCCAACCGCTAAAACGTATATTTACCACGGCGCCGGTCAGAACGCGTGGACCCAATTTAATGTTCGGTTAAAATAATCGAAATTTCATTCGACGCGGTGGAGCTCGAGCTCGATGTAATATTAATAACGCGCTCGTCCGCTAATAACCGCGGATTGGTCAGTCGGGTGTGTGTGTATATATTATAGATTAGGCCCAACAACGATTGCAGTCTCTTCGTGCGCACAGGGATTATAACACAGGGTACATACGTTTACTACAGAGTGGCGAATTTCGTCGTTGTATACGCGCGCGCTCGTGTGTAGTTATAACGCCATACGCGGTGCGCCGCCAGTGTGCGGATTGTTCGAAACGTGTGTATCGAAAGGAAACGCGCGTCTATTTATCAAAACGATAACGCGTTTCTTTCGTTTCGCGTTACCCAGAAACGTACATCGTCCCCGTGTACGTTCGAAACGCACGCGCCCCCAGCTTCTGACGGGTTGTACGAGCGTGGCGAAACGTTCCGAAAACGAACGAAATGGCCGCGAACGACGCTAGAATTTTCGGCGGCGAATTCGTACTCGCTTTTGGTCCAGTTCGAAACTCGCCACGTTCTTAATTTTCAATTACGTACGAATTAACGTACTTCGGTTTTTGTCGTCGTTTATTTTACGCCCTAATTTCTGAAGTTTCCCGAAACGGCCGATTTTCCCGAACACGCGAATTTTCTACTTCGGCCCACTCGTGTACAGTCACGTCGTATTATTGTTTACGATTAGAACGATCGGAGTTCGTATATTGCGTAGACGACGCGTTCTAATTTAGGAACAATCCGTGTTTATAGTGTAGTGTCAACAAACGTATCAAACGTACGTCGCAAACCGAATATCGTCAATTTATTAACGCGTACAATTTCCACACAAATGACGTTGTTTCGACGAACGAAAACGATTTTACGGGAAAAATTCCGCGCGACGATCAAAACTTCGAAAGGAGAAGAATTTGTACGGTTCGCGTTCGAAAAATACCAAAAAAATTCTCGATTATTCGGACGGCCGTTATTTCACAATCGAATTTTGAAAATCCGAGTCCGAACGTTTGAAAATCCGAACGTCGTTACACAGGGAGGTTCGTATTTTCCAAATCATTTCGTTTCGAAACTCGTTTGTAGTAAATTTGGTAAATAGTATATTTGGCGGAAATGGAAAACTTTACAGCGCTATACGCTCAATAACGGTCGAAGATTTGAGCGTGGGCTTCAACGTTTGGTAAGTATCAGGGTCGACGTGTAGGTCCAATTTACGGGCGAATCGCGAGGGTGTACGAGTGTACGCTCTGTTACGTCCAAACGGTTTCCCTGGCCCGGCATAAAAATCCTTTTGTATTCGCCCCGGGTGGCGTACTATTGAATATGTAATTACCGAATATCGACGACATTTCACGGATTTCGGGCTGTTTACGTTAGTTCGCGTGAACTAATAAACGTAACGACGCGATTTATTGGTCGTTACCGCCGTTCTATTATACGGACGTTTTCGGTCAGTTTTCGGTTATTAGAAACATTTCCCGCGATACGGAATATAGCCGGCCGCTATATAGTGTGCGGTTCGTCGGAGAACAAGCTAATATTCCTTTGTGTTATCAACGGTCGGTCATCATTACGCCGCGTCGATGCGGACCGCGACGGTAAAATGCGGTAAAACGGAAATCGTGTATTAGCCGATGGGCGACGGAAGTGATACGAATACGACGAGGAAAAAAATTACGGATCGATAACCAAAGGTAAATAATTGAACGGTCACGAAAGCGGTACGAAACGTGAGTGGGTCGGGAGGTGGGCGGTTGAACGACGAGTCGAAGTTAACGGACGGGTCGACTGCGTAACACGCAACGTGCGAGCGTATAAAACGGGTCGTTAGTCGGCGGTAGCGGACGGATTAGTCAAAGACGTCGAACGACATCGATTCGAATCAATAGTCTCGTATGACGAGCGACGGAAACGCGCGGGCCGGAAGAGAATTTGGGGACGTACGTTTGCCAACAATTCGCGCGCTACGTTGTTTGTACCTACGGCGGATTTTGGCACGAACGTAATACAAAGTTTACGTAACGGGCGGCCCGCAAATGATTTCGGGCCGGATAAATACGCGGCGGTCGCGAAATCATAACGTTTGACTCGTAGTTGCGTTCAACGCTAATCTGGTTTCACACGGGAACCGTATACGAACGGGGATGATGGTCGCCCGTTTCTCGGATATATTATCTCGTTTTATATACATGTGGGATACGCACTTATTGTAATCGAAAGCGCATGACGGTCGTTTCGAGAAGACGGCACAGGTCAAAAGTTCAAACGAAGAGCGTACGGAAAACGTTACAACGGGGAAACGTATTAGAAATTGTATTTTAATCTATTCGTTTCGGGTAATCGATTCACGTAACGCGACTATTATATTTTTATACATCCTCTCTAGTTCCGCCGACTATATTCCTTCGGTTTTTATTTTCGCCGCTAGAGGCTAATTATTTTTAACTACGGTACAGCGCTAGTTTTTATTCGACTAATAACCGTTTCATCACGGCCGTAACGCGAATCATTACCGAACCGTCCGCGTGTTCCGAAAGCTGGAAACAATTAAATTGTAGTAGGTCGCGGAACAAACATACGCGCGGAATATAGTTCGTGGGTACGTTCACCGTATGTTAATAACGTACGTACGGGTAGGGGGTGTTTTGGTTAAAAATGAAAACGACGGGTCAATATCGACGACGCCGAAAAGATTATATATACGCGAATCGAAGGACGATAAAATATTCGTAACGACAGTTACGAAACGTCGGCGATCGTAATTCGAGTTTTATTTAGGCGAATTACATTTCGTTCGCGTTTGATCGTCGGCAAATTATGTCACGTCCAACGAATATTGCTCAAGAACGGTTTATAGGATTTTATTGTACCGTTACATAATTGTGAATCTATTGTCCACTATCGGAGATCTAGAAGAACGAGTTGTATAATGTTTTCGCTTTTCGCCGAACGACTTAGGTGTTGTATTCATTGTCGTGCGGGATACAAGATGAAAAGAAACGGCCGTAATACCGAAATACTCGAACGACGAAAATCGTTTTCGATCGAAATATCCAACAACGTAAATCGCGTAATTATTATTATACGGACGGTATACGATAATCGCATATTCGCGTAAAGCGTTCGATTTCGATTTTCATAAATATATATAAATAAAACATTTACGGTAAAATACATTTTCGGTTTTTCGATACTTGTAAATACTGATTTACACGGAACATTCAATATCGAACGATTAATTTTTTTCAATAATATTTCGTGTACGCTACGTTTTTGTTTCTTCGTGTTTATCGTCTACGCGAGCGTTAAATTCGAATTTCGAACTTTCAAAATACTCCGAGTCGAACAATAGCCCGTATAGGGTATTTTCGTATTATCGAGTCACGTCGAACGTTTTCGAAATTTTTTAATAACTTCGGTATCGCGTAGTTTCCCGAATAATTTACGTAATTCGATAATACACACGTATCGTATTTACTGTATAGGAGTTTATTCGAATATCTTAGCGGCAGCTGTGGCCAAACTAATCGTAATAATGCACGTAAATATATATGCAACGTCTTATTTATAAAATTCAACGCGTAATTTATGATTTCAAAGTTTATTTCAGGGACAGGGTTAGAAACCTTACCACTGATTCCTCTACGGACGAGAAAACGAAATAATATTTAATCCAATAAATCGTAATATATATATATAATTGTCGACTATTGTAAAACGCCGTCGATGTAATAAATTCGCTGGCTATTATGCTTGTTTCAAATTAGGAAATTGTTCGTGCTCTGTGAACTTTGTGGTGCGCGTCAAAACTTTAAACGATTTCTCTAATTTGGGGTAAACGATAAATGATCCGTTACGTTTTACTTAAAAATCGTATACGCGGACGTTAATTTGGTTTCAAACGTAATATTCCGACGATTTTGGACAAAATTTCGACGCGCTCGTTATAACGTTAAACGGTACGTTATAATTACGGAGAAATTGCCAACGTCTTCCGTACGACTTTAAAATATATATTCGACGGAATAATTGAATTATCGATGTCGCCGATAAGTAATAAAGTCCGTCTATATTCAGCAAATTCGATTCGTGAATGTACAAAGTTAATATCGCGGACGCGTCGAAAATAACGTGTTGATGTTGCGCTATCGTCCCAATACTAGTGGGGCGGACTCGAGCGATTCCGATTTCACGGTTACGGTATTTCTGGTTTCGGGAATATTTTTATAAACGCGACCGAATTTACGCGTTACGCGTACGTACGTGGGCATTTCGTTATTGAAAATCGGCGACCGGAATGTCTGGCCGGCGTAGATAATCAAACGTTAAACGCGGACGACACGCTCGATAGATTTTCACCGTGGACATAATTGGGACGAAGCAAAAGCTATTAGGGAGTTCGATAAATACGATTGGTGAAAAAATAAAAACAATCGCGTAGGTACCTCTAAAAACGGAGTTCCGTAATTCGTGGGTCGCGAAAACGATTTCGTTACGTATCCCGGGGGGGGGGGGCGAATGATTACACGTAATTCCGTCGTTTCTTTACGCTTTTCGCGAACACGATTATGATCGTTGAACATAATTCGACGACATTTTTTCGACAGACGGCGGGCGCACACACTCGGGCGCTTTCACGTTAAATCCGTCGTTGACCAATATATATAGATCGGTATACACGTAACACGAATATCGATAATAATCGGACGGTCTACGGCGGCACTTATATGGGCCGTTATAAGTGACTTGAACGCGCGGCCGCCGTAAAAGAAAATCGCGACGATCGTTTTACCGCGGCCCGGCCCGTTAAAACGAATTCGCGGATGCCGACGTTTCGTCCTAGTGTGGCGCGTACAGTGGGCGTTGCGCAACCGCGTGGAGCCGCGTCGTTGTTACGAACGCCGCCGAAAAGGAAGACGCACAAACAAAAAAAAGAGCGAAACACGAATGGAACAATAATAATAGACGACAAAAGCCTCGGTCCCGTATTATTGTATCGATTACGAAACGCGGTTTCTTTCATTATCTTTCCGACGACTTATCGGGGCGCGCGTTTATTACAGTAGTGTCGTAATGGTACAATATCGGCGTGTACGAAACGGACCGCTGCACGATGGACAAATACCGTTACCACTAACGCGATGGGCGTTCCGAATATCGGACGCGACGAGTGCGGAATATTCCGTTCAAAGTTCCAGTAAAACGAACCAATCGAAACCGATTTATAACGACGGCCGGAAACGAATAGTGTTTTACAATAACGGCGACGCGCTACGTAGGACACGAGACTCGCACTTTTCTACTAAAGTTATTAGAATTACCGATTTGGTTCGGAAAACGATTCCGGTCGCTCTGGCTGAGCGTAGAGACTAAGCATTACACTCCTATAGGGTTATTGAATAATAAAATTGATTCGCGTTTTCGGTGCACCAAACGCGTCGCTTATACCGCTCGTTTCTATGTGCCTTATTCGACCACCAGTTATTTGGCCGATGAGCCGTTAGGAACGTCGGAAGTCAACGCCGATACTCTTTTGTAGCGTTATAACGTAATTATACACGGGGCCCGTTATTGTTTAAGTTGATCGATTAATCGTTTTTACGTACTTGTATAAAACAAAAGGCGTTGCCCGTTGAATTAAACATATGTACGGACATTTGCGGAACGATACCATCGCGTATTACGTATAATAAATAGCGTACGCGGGTTCGCTATTGACGACGCGTTAAAAAAAAAAAAACGTTTTTATTTAAACAGTTATCGGCCCTCGTGTAACTTGGCCCGCCGTATTTTTCGTACCGTTGTAGACGCCGATTTAACGCGATCGATCATTATCGGGCACAAACGCCGCGACCACCGCGTTCCTGTAGCATTCGTGTCCTAACTAAATTGTCCGGTCACCGAAAACATTCGGTCGATAACAACGTCCGGGGACATCGGCTGCCGGCTGTAGTCAAGAATAGAGCGGCGCGCGCCATTCGGCGTACACGTTCAAACAACCGCACGCGGCTATATTATAATACGGTTACGTGTTATTTATTATTCACGGGCGTAAGTTAGGCTCGCCAGTGTTCTGAAGGGAACGACGCTCTCCCCATTCGTCTCGTATTCGACGTATACGTACGCGGTAACAATAACGATAATAATAATTACAATACTCGCGCACGTAGGTCGCGGGCGATTCGTTCGCCGTGAGTAACCAACGGTTCCGTTGTACGTTGTTGACTTTCACCTTTGGCCTGACGTCATATTATTATTATTATTACGCGTTCTGGTACGGACGACAAAACGTCGGGCGGCTCGTATTTCTATCAAACGAAACGTAGTCGACCCGACGAAAATTAAACGCCCCGTTCGTAAATACGGAACCATTCCCCTCGTTTCGTCGTTTCTCCTTGTTTTGGTTTATTGGCCCGGGCGAACAACGAACGCGGCAATATCACGGTAACCATCCGTGTCCGTTACGCGATCGTTAGTTATTGGCGAAATAAAAAATTTTACCGCGGTTCGGTTCGAATTTCTTCGCGAAATGTCTACTTTTCGAAAATAATCGACGTCGTATGTATAGCGCCGTTGTTCCCGTTTCGTCCAAACATAAATTACGCCGTTAACAGATTTTGTCCGGCGATGGTTTCATGACGGCGGTCCGGTCGACCGTATACGGATAATTAACAGGTCCTGGGCTGTTACAAATACAACCGGACGCGTAAAACGTAACGCTGTTTTAGGTCGATGGCGTAAATAATATTTATCCACGTATCGTTTTTACGAGATCACGTCGCGTGTTAAATCATTAATAGCGGCGTTAAAAAAAAAGAATACTACGGACAAAGACGATAATCGTATAAAAAGTTTATTATTTTTCGTCCGCCATAAAACGGACGTCTTAACGACGGAATTTAATGAAAACAAATTCGATAGACACGGTCGATTGTAAACGTTTTACGCGAGAAATTCGTTACTAAACAACGGCGGACCGCCGTGGAAAACTGCGGCTGCAAAGTCTTTAGTCGTTCATAATCGGGCCAATCCGTCTTGGCGCTAATTCTTTTCACGCGTTACGTTACGTACGGCCGCGAACAATCGTCGTCAATCTCGCGGAATCGATATTCCGATCACCGGCCGTGACGTACCGTCGCGTGTCATTACGTTCCGTTGTCGTGCACGTTCCCACGCAAGAAAACAAACTCCGGGCCCGAATAGTTTCTAAACGTTCGGTCGTTGTCGAACACGGTTACGGTATTGCGTTCAACGACCACCGGCCGACCCGACGAGCGTTCGAGACCATTACCGTCCCTGTAGCGGTGTCTTCCGTATCGAAACGGGTATATTAATCACAGGGATGGAGGGGGCGAGTGTCGACGTCCGCGCGCGAATACACCGGTACGGACAGCGAAACGAGGAGACGTGGTGTTTTTTGGTACCGGGTGTATTAAACGACGAACGGACGGAACGCAATTATTTCGACAAGCTCGACGGCTCTCACCGAGCCGCGTTGGCGGCCGGCCGGCAAGGTCGTCGTCGACAGCATCTCTCGGGGTCAGGTGTCCGACGGCCAAGTGAAATTATTACTTTCATCGATAGTGAAAAAAGAAAAAAAGGAAAAAAATCGCTCCGGGCGACGGCGCGCTAGGCCGCGGCTAAACGGACCTTTCTCTCTCTGTGTATGTGTGTGTGTGTTTATACGCGTGCGTCGTGTTCTTTATACGACGTATGCCTACAAACAAAGTGGGTGTCATCATTCTCGAAGATGCGATCGAAATATACACTTCCCCTCCCCGCGCCCACCATTTTTCTACCGGCCGTCAATTTGTCGTGTGTCCGCGTACATCGTTTTCTCGCGCGCAAACTCCGTATTATATACGGATATAATATATTATATTTCACGGTATAATTCTCGTACACGACCATCGTCCAGTCGTGTTCGCCTTTCCATTTAGCGCCCGGTACATTGTAACAATATAACGTGTCCGCTGTACATAATATACGTGGCGCGATATTCGCATTCGATATTTAAACGGCGTCACGTTCAACTTTCCAATCCGATGTGTTCTCCGTACTTTGGGCCGATCAAAACGATTTTGACGACTCGGTACGTAGGCGGCGGTGGTGCCGCGGTATTCGAAATGGAATCGGAACGCTGCGGAGGGCGAAACGACTTAGAATGGAACCGAACGCGAGTTCGTACTTCAAAATCTATAATCTCGAACGTATAGAGTTTCCCGCGTCGTTTCGGAACGGTTGATAATTGCGCCCGCACGTATTTCAAAATTCGCCTTCATTATTCACGAAATTAGTTCGGGTGGAAGGAAGTTAAGTCAACGGGGAAAGAGCATATTCAAATAATAAGTACCTATAATGCGTTTATTTACCTTAATGCCCGCTTTTGCCGTTGTTCGAACTCGTTAAGATTCGAAAAAACGCCCGAAGAAATCCTGCAATATTAACCACGCCGAATAAACGAATTATAAAGTTTTAATTTATTTTTCGTTCGTAATAAATTCGCCGTTCGAAATTGTTTACAGGAATTCCTTTAAGTTGTCATCCAAAGAATACGATAAGCGTTAACTTCAATTTAATAGTGACGTCAAATCCGGCGTATATTTTGCGGTAAACTTATTTAACGAAATCATATATTTCGTATACATTTTATCGTCCGATCGTAATTCGATTTTAACGTTTTTGTTTTTTAACGGGAAGTCGACGTTTTAATTTCGACATTTTTATAAGTATTCGTCCGCACGATAACATCGTTACCTGCATATCTCAACGATCGTACAATTCTATCTTTTGTTTTCGCGTTTCGTCGGAACCTAACTCGATTATTATATTTTAGATTTCGGACTTTTTGCTATATACGTTAGAAGATGTCGATCGAATACTTCAGCAAACCACTTCGAGATGGAAACTTTCAAATAGATCGAATCTGTTTGTTTAGAAGGAGGGTGAGATCTCTCTACTCGATGTTCGCGTTTTCGGTTTCCGTGTATAGTATAAGCATTATTCAGTATTCGTTTTGTCAAGAGCTATTGAGGGAAACCTTCGAAAAACAATTTTCATTTATTATTTGACGACTGAAGATTGAAGTCAGTCCTTAGGGAAAACGTTATTTATGTCTCGAAAATATATATTCGTTTTTTCTACTCGAATCTTTAATATAAGTATCGATAACAACGAGTAGGTTGTTTTATACCGTTGTCACGGTTAATATACCGTATTTAATAATTACTGACCATAGTAATAACGATTAAATCGTTTTCGTCAATCGAACGTTTTCATTCGTATTAATATTTCTCGTTACATTACACAATTCATTTTCGAAGTCAACTTCCCATACACTACCGCGTTTTTCCGAATTTTATTTACGAATTTCACGACAATTCGAGTCGCGCTTTTATCCAAACCTTCGAAATTACGCCAGCCGCACACAATCTGGTCGGTCCAATTAGGTATATTTGTGCCACGCGTTAATTGCGTTTTCCACGCCGCTAGATTTCTAATTCGAGGATTAATATTGTTTCCGGTTTTATTCATCGTCCGTTCCGTTTTTATATTCGTACGTTTTAATAACGAACGCGAATCGTAATAACGTTCGCTTCCAAACAGTCGTACAGCGAATCGACGCGGTGATGATTATAATTAGAGAGTTTACTGAGTCATGTAATTAACGATTGTCCATGCGCTCGTTGTTCACACGTACGTTTCTCTTCTCACGCGTTACACGTACGAACGTTAGTTTTGTTTTGAAGACCGGCGGGCGAAGGAGGGGAATAACAGCTGCGCGGCTTTTGACAACAACGAAAAAAAAACGGCACCGAAACAACAATAACAATAAAGTACGTAAAAAAGAAAACAACCGGGTAGCCAGATAGGTTTATCCTCGTGCACGAATCTATATATATATATGTAACGTAAAACAGTAACCCGTAGGTGATGTAATCGAACGACATTGACTGACCGAGATCCGGTTTGCGTCTGCCGAACCGATATAACGTTTTGTCACGGTCATAGAGCGAGAAAGGGAGAGACGTTCCGAAAGTTCGTGTACGATATTTCGTAACTTCGTTCGACATTTTGGGAGAGGGGGGGAGTCGCCCGCGATTATTTACCGACGGTTTTTATTTATTCGTTTTCATACGTCTCGCCACGCGTATCGTATAATAATGTCGTTTCGAGAATTCGGTAACGCGGGACGGGGCGGCGTACCGATTACGAGAAACGACGGTTTTACTTATCCGTTCACGCGAAACGAAATGTCGACCACGACAAACGTTCGGACGCGGTTACGTTCCCGAATGAAAACACCGAGTTTCGGATCAATTCGGGATTTAGTCGTTTAATTGTGGACGTCGATTCGTACTTATCGTGCTCGATAGTCGTACCGAATAATACAAGTTATTAGGTCGTCGTACTAGTGCGTATAATAATAATAATTGTACCGGAATAAGGTACGGTTAATAATATTGAATAATTTGGCGTCCGACGAATCCGGTCGTGTTTCCGATTTTCGCGAAGTAATTTCAAGGAATTTAGAAAAGCCGCGAGAACGATCGTAACATTCCGCGTTTAATTTCTGAAGGAACGAAATAGAGCAACGATTACGCGCGCGTAATTATATTAGTTCGCACGTTTTGTACGGGACGCGAGTTTATGCCGGCGGGACGTAATATTTTACGAGGGATTTATCGTTACGAATTTTTTCACGAACCAGAAATAAAAATTAACGACGGTTTACGGTAAAGTCATCGGGATCGCTTCGAAGTTGTATACTATTTTGGACCGTCTAAGTACGGCGTATTCGAAATATAATCGACCGTCGCGATCGACTGGTATTTTATAAAACGCTTAGTCCACCAGCTCCGTTTGTCGATTTGCGATTATTTTCCTACAAATATACGGAATTCAGTACACTAGTCACCATTACAGATGGACGTTGCCCGCGTGCTTTCCAAGTTTTCGGACGACGGGCGACGGCGGTTGAATTCCATTACACAATAAATACGTACGAGCGCCCGCCTATTATTATAATAATAACGACCTTATACGCGTCGCATAATTGTCCCGGCGACGTGATTTACGACGTTCGATAAAACGAACAATTCTATTATTATTTTTATAGACGCGGGTATGTTTTCGGTTAAACGATTGTTGTTGGTGAAAGAATCGTTTTCGTAAATTTCGGTAGAAATGGTTTTGTATAGAACGAGATAGACGCGAGGAACACGTCGTTAGTATTTTCGAAATAATACGCGTCATTTTTTTTGGAGGAAGCTCAAACACGATTCGAATATATTTCGGCGGCCAAACGAAACGAATCGTTTCGTTCGTTCGGACGATTAATTGGACGACGCTGTTACGCTGTCACTGTTACGCCGTATACGTGAAGAGGTACAATGGTGTATCGGCGTTTCGCGATAACGTTATTATCCGTATTAAGTCGAAAGCCGACGTTTGTAAGGGCCGATATCGGTGAAATTACGATCGGGTCGACAGGAAACGCGTACAATTCGGTCACCGATGTGTCACGCACGTCCGAAACGCATCGAATATGTCGACGTTCCAGTCTATTCGCGACGAATGGGTGGAAGACCAAATAGTCGAATCGAAAAGACGCGCCGGTCTGAGCGTCGGGACTCGCTAATCGTAAGCGCGGTGAATGGGAACTATCTTTTGTCGAGCAAAAACCGGCGTCGTTCGTGCCGTAACGGGAGAATGCCGGCAATAAACGGCCGCGATTATAACCGTACGGTATAAAGTGTCTACGGGGCGCGCCGGCGACGGCCCGAGAACGCGAAGGAAGAATACGCCCGGTTCGTGTTTATCCGTCCCATTTCCGTCGGCGAGTGAACGCGTTAAACGCGCCGTTTCGTACGCCCGATTCCGGTTCGATTTTTTCAAAATTTCGCCTGAATCGGGCCAATTTTTTTTTGTACGATTACGACGCGACGCCGTAACAACCCTTCTCGTACACTCGTCGTACGTTGAATACGTCGTAATCGGGAATTAACGATCGCCCATCCGATTTTAGGTAATATTACAAAAACAAACGAATATTATAGAAATATACGCGTAACTATAAACAGGTGGATCGAAGAGAGCCCGTTCTCGTCCGTTTATGTCCGACAATAAACGTGTATATGTTGGCTTTTATGAGGAGCGCGCGCACGCGGAACGGCTTCGGGTTAATTACGGGGGCAGGGGGAGTGAACGAATTTTTACGGCTCGGCACGGGGCGCCGTATAAACTTATACGTATACGAGACGGGTATATATATATATATATATATATATATATATATATACACGTCCCGACCAAAGCGATTATTACGTGTCGGTTTTAACGAGTGTCGCGCCGTCACGGGACCGAATCTCGCGCGCTTTAATCGCTTTTGAAAATAGAAAACAAACGAAAACAATTCCGTACCGAGGCGTTCGGGAAAACATTGAGTGGAACACACGGCGCCGGAAAACTCGTTTCTCTAATCGTAAGACGTTGAACGGATCGACGAACGATTTTTACGACGCGTGTATTTTCGCCCCGTGAAAAAAACCAACGTTTACCGGGACGTTAACCGGGAAGAACAATTCGGATTGGCGTTTCCAACGTGAACTACTCGGTCGAAAACCAAACGTCGCGTGTTCGAGTAACCAGCCGTCGTTTTATTCGTTCGCCGAAAAATAGTCGCCACTTCGATCCCCCGCCCATGTTGGAAAGGAAAAACGCGCACGGCGAACGATCGATTTTCACGGGAAAATTCGGAACGTCAAACATAAAAGAGTTAGTAGGAATGACGAAGCGGTATTTTTTTTTTTTTTTTATCTTTTACCGAAACGCGAAACCCTCGGGGAACAGTTTCGTTTCTTTCGAATTTCGCGACGTCACTTCGGCGCGTATTTCGTTAATTGTTTCGGCACACGGGCACTTTGAGAAAACGATCGGTTGTTGTGACATACGTGTTTGAACCGATGGCGGCACTCGTCGTATTATCCAACGACACAACGACGACCCGAACCGAGAGCTTTTCATTCGGCGTTTCCGATATTTTCTCCCCATCTAGGCCACCATCGCCATGGATGGTTGGTCCAACGACGCGTAGTCGAGTTACTATTATTTTGTTCTTTTTTTTACACGCCGTGTCGAACCAACTATCGTCGGTCATTTTAAACGAACTTCAACGTCCCGTCGTGGTCTCGTGTTCACGCGTTTTCCGAAACACTTATCACCCAAACCGTACACAGCGCGTAATAATAATAACAACGATAATTAATTATTAGTTTCGCGGACGTACGCGTGTTCCAATGGCGAATACAATATCGCGAGGCGTTACAAACGCATAAATTAGTGTGGACGAAAATGGAAAAATCTCGCGTTTCCTTTGCGCGGTGCGTTTGGTTGGAAACGCTTAGAACTTTTATTATTATTTCTGACGCGAAACGAATATATTATAAATAGAGCGCGGTAATAATAATAACAACGGGCGAGATTTACGATCGGTCTTCGTAACGAATAAATTGAAAACGCCGGGAAACGGTTACAATACACGGCGTGATCGTTATTGTGAAAAATTTACTCGACAGGGTGAAATTGCGTTCGGCCGACGTTCTGGTAAACGCGTTATTGACCGAGGCGATCGGCACTGTATATACGCGCGATAGCGTACATCGGACAAACGCGCGGAATGGAATCGCGGAATTTTCGTATACAATACGATCGTTTACGTGTACCGCGCGGTTACGCGATATTGTTGTTGTGACCGCATTGTGTTACGCGATAATTAATAATGTACCGAGCGGCCGAGTGACCGTAAGGGAAATGAAACAAACGACGGGATCTATTTTTACTAATCGTCCACCCATTTTCGTACGTAAATGTGTAATTTACTTAAAATTAACGTTTCGTTAACGGTCCCCGTGCACATTATACGCGATCGGCAATTCGTCACTACTAACCTAACCTCGTTACGTGGACGTATCAGTCACACTTGCCCTCCGATCGCGTATTCTACAGGTCTACAACAAAGTCGCGCAGTAGACGCGTCGCGGTGGCAACGATACCAGCGAAACGATACAATTTTCGAGATCGGCGCCGCGGGTCGCGTTTATCATATTTTATTGCGTACAAATTTTCGATTACATAACTACGATAGCGTGTTGTGTTCTTTGTACCGTCGTCGATCCAACTCCAGCGCTCGCGCGCGAACACGAGCCGACCCGAGTAACACGATCGCTTGATCGACGATTTTCTTTTACCGAATTTCACGCGTGGCCTAGTCCGTTTAGTTATTTTTTTCATTTCGACATTCCCCGCCCGTCATTTCATACGGTTTATTTTTATTATCACGCGGTTCGTTCCTTTTCTCGTCATTCACTGTTCGCCGGCGTACAATATAATTTGCGCGTCTTTCTCAAGGCACGTTGCGTATTAGCACGAGCACTTCGCACGTCGCTCGTGTAATAAATTATTACGGGTCCCGTCGCGTAACACGACTGATATTTCAATAAACGCCGCAATTTCGAAACTGTTAATAAAGCGACATACCGAATGTTCGAATTTACGAACACGCGTACGTTCGTCGCCGACGGGATGGGACATTTTTATGTCCGTAAACGGCGCGTTTCGGCCGTAAAAATCCTTTTTTTACGTCACGTCGGTAACGCGTCGGAAGTTGTTGTACGTAAATATATTTTGTCGTACGCAATTCGTATGTTTCGTGACTAAAAACAAATCGAACGGACATCAAGTCGAAGATAATCGGGCATTAGCGTGAAACATACACTAATCATACGACAACTGGTGGAAAAAATACGAAGAACCTTAAGACGGTGTTTACAGGCGCGCCTGTCAATGAGTCAACAATACGATTTTTTTTTTACGTTACTTTTTATTCGCGGTAACGAGTTTTTTGTAACAAAAGCCAATATTGTTCGATACATATAACGTAAAATTCGTTAAATTTTCGACCGTCGGCCTAATGACGTATCGTTTTACGTTTTTGTTTAAAAACACGTTCCGCGCACGCTTTCGAAACTAGACTTTTAGTTTTTGTTTCAAATCGTTGTATAAATAACGGTTTAACTATTCGCGTACGTTATGTAAAAAGTGTTAAACGTATTCCCGAACGAACAGTAACGAAAAAAAAAATAGCGAGGAAAAAACCGTTTTAAGTATCGAGCGTTGATTGAACGTTTGTATTTTTTTTTTTCGAAACGACGTTCTACATTTATCGCGTTAAACGTGTTTCTTTTTTAATCAATACAACGTGACTTTTCAGAACTGCCTACAGCAATCGATCCGTCAGGAAAACTAATATACGTTCTATATGTTCACACGCACGTTATTGTTACGTATGTATATACATATTTATATACACACAATCAAACACAAGTGTGCACGTGAAACCGATAGTAGTCGTATACTCGTATAAGCGTGAACGAGCGTTATTTTTGCTTTTTTATTCCGTTTCGTTCGCCCGTCGTAGGTCGCTCGTGAATATCCGGAAACCGTACCGCGAACGCATTTTCGTAATAGGCCAATGACCGACTGGACGGTAAACGATCGGCGCGCGGGGAATTTCTCATTGTACAAACCGCGCGGCTACACAAATCGGCGTGAACCTCGACGCGGGGGACGATAGGCCTCGGTTATTTGACGCGAACGGACGTTCGCGAGGATCATTCGATAATGGGAACGGCGCGAAACACCCACGGATGGAAAACGCGAACGAAAATCGGCTTTTCGGAAACGACCGTTACTACTGTGCGCGCTTGCCGCCGTTCCGTCGGTGGTGTCGACGAGCGAGGCGCGCCGATCAATAATCGCGCGGTTTTCGCGAACCGATACGCGTCCACGACGACAAGCCAAATGTGCCGAACGACACGCAGTCGTACATTTTCTGCACGCGCAACCACATACAACGGGCTAACGACGAATCTCCGCGCCCAATTCGTACGTAGGTTGGCTCGCGCGCGCGTATTTTAAATCGGCGCGTGCCGATGCCCGCAATAATGGTCGGCCGAAACGGAACCCCGCGTACGGGGCCGTCCCCCGAACGGTCCATAAAACGACGATATTTCGTTCGACCGGACAGCCCGCCGCCGACGGTTAGGTCATTACAGCGAATTGCCCGTACTGTTTTTCGTTTGTTATGGGGCGAAACCGAGTGTTGTCCGTTCGAATTGTTGCGTTATTTTATTTCAAAACTATTTCGTTCGTATCGTTTCGCGACCACGATCGTACTTATAACGTGTTCGGCACGCGCGTGTAGTAACGGAGGGAGTCGAGAGAGTACGCGTTGTACGCGCAGAGTCATCGCCGTCGTCGTCGTCGTCGTCGTCCGACCGGTAAACGAATCGTTTCACGGCGGTACTCGCCCATTATGTTATCGTCGTCATATTGTTTTCTTAAGACGTCACGATAAAAAAACGTTTCGACGATAATAGACCGAATTCAATATAACGGCACACCGTGGCATTCGATCGGGTAATAATATATTTCGAGCCACGGAACGTAATATAAGGCCGTAGGACTCCCAGAGTGAGGAGCGAGTGAGAGGACTGGGTAGGGGGACGAAAACGATTCGACGACGTCGAGTCTGCGAAATAACGATATTATTATCTTCCGGCGTTTATTTTAAACGGCTACGCGGCGACCCCCACCCTCTCGAAAAATTTCTCGATTATTGTCTGAGAATCGCTCGCGAAATGGATTTCGCGCGCGCGTACGTACGAGACAAACTGTTCGTTGCGTACGACGAATTAAATAGCCGCCGGGCTAACGTCGCGCTTTTATTCCGATCGGTTTATTTTCGTTCGCGCGATCGAAAAACGATTTTCGAAGGTTTTTATTTTTGAACATTTTACTACTACGGACGCGAAAACAAAAAACTACGACAAACGACGTTGTACGAGACGGTAAACATATACGACGTTCGGGACATAATCGTGCGTATATATTATCGTAAAATTGATCGATCGGTGGAAAAGGACTCGCGATAATAAATAATCAAACGCGATAATTTATCGCGCCAGTTCTTGTAGCCATTATGGTCCGACAACGCTTTTCACCGGGTTCAATGGCCCGTCTTTACCGAAAAACGGTCGCGTAATTTAATCTGCCCGTAATTCCTAGGGCGAGTAATTACGAATTTTATTTACGTATAATTTGTACTCCCGCGAAGTTAATCGTATTTTCTTATTCTAATTAAAATATTTGCGAGCGCGAACCGAAAAGTAAAAGGGGGACGGAAAAAAAAACCGTATTTAAAGTTCTGCAACTGTTTAATACGGTAGAAGGCGAGTAATTTCACGGGATGGACTTAAAACGGTAACGTGAATTAACGCGCGCGCCGAGTTTGTTTATAGCGTATTCAAATCTCGTATTTAGCGCGAAATTTTCTAAACGCTCGCGAACACGGGATTTGGAAGAACTTTCTTCGCGGGTGGCGCGTGTTCGTTCTTCCGTCAATTACGCGCGCGACGAATTCTAATTGTCTCCGTCGCGGAAAGAAATCTCGGAAGAGGGGAACCGCTAAAGTTAAAGGACTATTGCCGTTTTCCACGTCGTGGCGCCCGCCGTCTAATGCACATTGTCGCGCGTCCCGACAAGATCGTTTCAATAAAACGTTCGAATCGGTTCGTTCATAATGCTACACGGCCGTAATTCGACCCGACGTTTTTTACAGACAATCCGCGAACCCTGAAACTAGGTCACGGACCTCCCCCACTCTGTTATAAACGTAACACGAATACACGAGAAATTAAACACGCCGATAACCGTAATATCATCGCGAGTAGATCTCGTATTATGTAATGGATACGGTTTAACGGCGTTTACCACGGTGGATGTTATAAATATATATGTACTTTTCGTTACTCCTAACGTTCAAACGAAAACTGTCGTTTTCACGGTTCGTTAATTTCTTAAACGAACGGCCGAACCTATTACGTCGATAACCTGATACGATTTTGAAATTGACACAGAAATAATTGTTTTCAGAAATCGAGTGTCGAATTGCTTTTACTTTGTTGTTATTTGCGTTCGGTTCGGGTCGGTGTACTTGATATTGTAATAACAACGGAAACGTTCTCGAGTTTGCCATAAACAAATATGATATTATAGCGACAACAAAAACAAAACGCGATAATAGTATTTTCGAGTAGCTAGCGCGTTAATTATTCGACGCGAATGTATACGTATATATTAAAAAACGAATAATTTGTGTTCGAACCGGACACCAATTTGCGTTCACAATTATCTATATAGGGTAATAATCTAGGAACGACTTTAAATCCTTAACGACGTCTTTTTTTTTTCTAAAAATACGTATAAACTTGCCGATAAATATGTTTAGAATTCGACGATTTGTCGAAAATAAAGAATACATTCTAGATTATCGACGGAGGATCGCGAGGCACGACGATATTATTATTACGCGTCATTTTTCGACCGTCTGTGGCGTTTCGAATGTTTCGCGCGATCAGATAATCGTCTAAAATCGGCCGTAAACACGCGTGAAAAACGACGTTTTCAACGTACGTCCGTGATGAAAAATAACGGTCAACGTCTCGTTTGATATAGTCGGTAACATACGTCGTTTATGATTACAACGTCTTCGATTACAGGTGTCCGTTCGGCCAGGTCGGGTAATTTACGTTCGGTATGTTGTTAGCCCAACCTCGCGTGATTGTCGTCGTTGTCCGTTGCCCGATCGAAACGATTTACTATCTACTACTACTTCTATTATCGTAATTATTCGAGCACGCGGTGTTTCGTTACGTTCGTGCGGTCGCCGTAATATATATATATATAGTCTTCAGGCTAAACGATCGACGGAAGAATCCACGATATATCCGGAGACAAGTGAAAGCACTCGGGTATCGCACGACCCTCGCCCACGTCGTAATTATATAATCAACGGGAAGAACCGCCTAAACAATACGCGCGTCGAACCCGCGTGAAGTTTTCTACGATTTATGTGCCCGGGTCCGCGCGATTTTTTTATCGGCCGTTACGAACGGTTTTCGCGGTATTCCCGTGTTCTCCGAAGCCTTTTGTTCGGGTGGTTTTTTTTTTCGTCGTCCAAGCGCCTCGCGCACTTGTTAGGACCTCGAGTAGTTCCTCGAGGAACGACCAAGTGTTTATCGGCGATACGTTAAATGTCGAATACGACGGCGTAGAAGACGTGGACACCACGTACGGACGGCGAAAGTGGGCGGGAACGCGATTTCAAAACGGAACGGAAACCCCGAGCGGGTTTCAAAACGCCGGGAAACGGGCGGCGTAAAAGGGGTTTATCGCGACGAGGAAACGTCCGGTTCGCGTCGCACGCCGCGTCGGAAAACGTCGTGAAGATCGCGCCGAACTCTCTATGTCACCAACGATTCGGTTCCGACGGAACGGGTTTTTATAAGGACGCGCGCGCGACGTACGATAAATAATTCGTCGTATAATTTAAACTATCCATTTGACCCGTAAGGTTATCTTCGGCGGTACAATATAAGTATATATATACATGTCTACAACGGCGAGTCGTAGTTATTAACAAATTCGCGTTTAATTGACCGACGATTTGTGACAACTACGTGACTACGCGTCGTATATATTGTGACGCGCCTATGGTGTACAACTCGTTGAACGCGCGCTTTCTATTGTCGTTACGACGCGGACAGCCGACCATTATTATCGACACGCGTACACGGTTATTAACTTTTGTAATCCGTAAACGTTCGATAAACCCGCGACGGGAACTGCCGTTTATTTATACGGGTAATTCGATTCCGTGTAAACGTCCGAATTAAAAATACGGCCGAGTCGCGCTCGTATTAGATTCGTTGCCGAAACTCGAAAAACCGATTCGGTCGGCGGCATAATCACGGTAACTTTGTATAATGCCGGTGCAACGATCCAATCGTAATTCGCCAGCGACGCGAACGAAAAAGACGGGCAATTCGAACTTTTTAATTACGACCGGAACGGAATTTTTTATTTCCGTAACAGCCGTACGTATTTCGTCAATACCGTTTTCCAAGTATAAAAACGTACTCGTTTGGAAACGCTCGAAACTAATTGAGTGGCGCGAATACCGTATTACCAACTTATACTACATCGGTACCAACTTCATACAATTTTAAACGAATCGACGTAATATTATGGAGACGTATGAGCGATGTGACAAAACCCGTACGAATATATATATATATATTGAATGGGGTAACAAAAGTCTCGCGTGTAAATACTTGTACTCGTAGGGGTTTTTATTTTCGTATTTTTTTAATTTTATAATCACCGAAAGGGTAAAAAAACGTCGCGAAAACGTTTAAAACTTAACGTTAACCGTTTTACGTTCGCGCGTTGTCTTCTTTCACTGTTAACGGAACGGCGTTACGTTTTATAACGTATACGTAGTCGTAGCCACCGGCAGATATTGCGCTTACTTATTGTCCGAGGGGGAGGAGGGGTAGAAATGAAACGGCGGCCTGTTACCCCGGGAATTGTTGTACTCGTACCTGCGATTTATGAAGTCGCGGGAATAAGCGTACGAGGCGGATAACGTATTAAAAATGCATACGGTTACTACCGTGTAATGTTCACCGCCACTTTATCATTGTTTTAATATAAACGCTACGATATATATTGTACGGCCGCGTCGTAATTTATTCGCGGCTTTTATTACGAACGCGTTTCTGCACTCGATAAATATTATTTTAGGGAAAACGTTTTTTCCTGGGTCGACTATTTCGTATAGAATATTGGTTGGCTAACGTCTGGAATTGTCAACATAGGAAAACGAACTCTGTATAGTTTCGAAAGTAAATCGATTTTATAAACACGTTCCGTATTAATTATTATACACGAAACGGACACGTCTATCCTTTCAATTCCGTGTTACGATGCGAGTATACACGCGTGCGTTACGTAATATTTGTATACGAATTACTGTAATTTGGTTATTTAACGATTTTACGATAAATTAATATTCGTGATTTCTAAAGCGACGCGAAAAGTGAAAATTAAAACCAAATTCGGTTTTGTACACTATTTGTTTTAATTGCGCGTGTACTTTGTGCCGCGTGAAAATAATATAAAAAGTACGGGACGTTATGTCTCCCTCTCTTTTATGTAATACGTATGTTTGATGTTTGGATGGCCAAAATAAAACTTTCGAAAATCGTTTATTTGCTTAAAAGATATTTATTTACTATAACGCTCCTCTGTAAACGCAATAATCGCAATGTTACGCGCGTCTTCTAATGTAAATATGAATACGCTTAAAATATTACCGATCCTTAAAGTTTGAATACGTTGCTTATGTGACGTATATATATATATATA
>JAIPRN010003134.1:0-23672 GCA_025469175.1 Geopemphigus sp. TES_GeoC_2020 | reverse complement strand
CACACACACACACCCACACACACACACACACACACACACACACACACACACACACACACACACACACACACACACACGCACACACACACGCACACACACATATATATATAAATGTATAATATGTGAACTTGTGTGAAGTCTGAGTTGGGGTTGTATATATATAGTGGTAGAAAGTGACTCTCCGGTGGTGGCTCAGGTTGATTTATCGTTATTGTGACACGCCCACTATGCGCGAGCGTAACGCTGGTCGGGGGTTTTTGTGAAAAATAAGCGGTGCCGCCGAATTCAGACGAGCAAGCGATTGATAATGGGCGGAAACGGCACTTCTAGTCGACCCCGTGCCGACGTTTGGTATACGTGTGTGTGTGTGTGTGTGTGTGTGTGTGTGTAATATATAAGACCCGTGACGGGGAGGTTCGCGTGGTGGTGGTGGAAAGTGACGAGTCTGTAGAACGGCAGTACTCTCGAAGAAAACGTCGTGCTCTACAAAATAAGGGATGTATATAATGTCGACGACTTTTCCGGGCGCTCGGTCGTCTCATCAAATTATTATTGTATACGTATCAAAACGGAGACTGATGCCATTTATACAAAAACGTACGACATGTGCCGCGGAGCACTACTACTCGTGAAATGACAGCTGAAAAAAGCGATTGGAAGTGTCAAAAGATCATTTGTTATAAAAAAAAATATAATATTACTGTAAGTATATAATAAACAGTTATTTCGAAAAATATAGTAAAAATGACGTTCGAAATCTTCAAAACAAAAAAAAAATAGGTACAAACTGCTAATATCAAACTGTATAATAGCTACAAATTGTCAATAAATTTCGATCGTAACGATTTTCGCGAATTAATAATTATTTTTATATTACGACGAAAATTAAAATAAAAAATATATATACGGAATCTGCCGCGTAAATAGAGAATATAAAGGGTTCGTCCGCGGTTATCTACGATAAAAAAAAGTTTATACATATATACAGAATTCATACGTCGTGTCGGGTCCGCATAAAATCGACGTGTTTGGTGTATAGGCGCTTTACGGGTAAAATTTATAAAGAAATTAAATACGATATTATACTCAGTCCGCTTCTTTTAATCTATATTTTAATAAAAACGTGAAAATAATTACACTTTCGTAAAACAATGAGAAATTACGAGGAAGACGTTTACATTAACTGTACAATAAGTGTACTTTTTTTTTAAACTCGTGGAATATATAATTTATACGTTCGTGATATTTACATAATTATGTTTACGCGTTATAGTTTACATATAAATATATATTTAATTTAATTTCTGTCCGAATCAATTAAAGCGAAATAATTTAATGAGAAATACTTATAATTAGTTCGAGGTACAAAAAAAAAAAATAATGGACTACATTTTAAATTACAATAATAATAAGAGCGACGATAATAATAATATTCCGTTCGACAAATATAACGCGTTTTTCAACGCTGCATATTATTTCCATATCATTCGCAATTTGTTATAAATGTGTGTATATATATATAGCGTATATGATTATTATTCAAACGTTCTTATAAAAGTGGTTAATACGTTATGAATTGGACGTTTCGGTTTATGAGACCGCGGTACGTCAACTTGTTCGCGGGTCGTTACGATATATAACGACAGGTGCGACGAGGAGGACCTGCCTGTCGATGTGTAACTAATTTCCGATGTGCCCGCCAAATAACGAAAAAGGAATAGACGATCGTCGACCCTCCGTCGCCGAAGATTAATTAAAACCGAATTTTCATTTTGTAAACCGATTAGCCGCCGAATCGTATAATATGTATATCCGAAACCGGATTGTAATTTTCGTGACGGTGGTCTGCCGGAGTGGCGAACGAAAAAAAATTAACCCGAAACGACTAATGTTTATCACGGAACGGACGAGAACGTATTACGTGACCGGGGAGAGAGATTGGACTTCTTTCCATCCTCGTGCTCGGCGGCTATAAACAACAACCGCACACTACATAATAGTGTGTAACGTAACGTCGTATATATTATACGCATATATACCTCAACGATATTCGGAACGTAAGACAATAGAAAAAAAAAAAAGAAACAACCGCGTTGTAAATACGTCGCGGTTTGGCGAGTATTTGACATTGTACGTCCGCAGAATATATATATATACATATATCTAGGCTCTAAAGTAATTTTTCCCACATCGAAATATTTCCCATACGCCTTGTACGGACGAATATTGATTATTGGCGATAAAAATATACGTAGATATGGCGAAGAATTGGACGAATTTGGCGACGAACGCGGTAAACGCGTGTCTAGCGTACACGTATAGGCGACGAAACATTTTGCCGGAGAAATACATTTTCGCGACTAGTTCGTGTTTCACGCCGTCCGAGTTCATGATCCCACGAAATACGGGTATTATTTCATTCATACGGGACATGAACGTGGTATTTAGTACTTACGTGTACACGATTCGCGCCTGATTATATATATATATCGGCAATACACGTATGTTACGGTTATTTAATTCGTTTTTACGCGAATTTGTATTCTTTTTCGTTAAAACAAAAACAAAAAAACACGGACTGTCGTGTGAACCCACATGGTTACAAGTTAGATTTTGATTAGTGGTATGTTTTTTTTTTCTAATATATAAAAATGATTTTACGACGAGACACTATCGGGCAAGCAATCCGCCGAAGTAACGAATTCCTGATCGCTCTGGCTCGATAGTGCCTCGTCGTCGAGTGTCAAGGGAGTGTTGTATTTGAAGAGCGTCGAGGGAGTGTGGTGTTTGTCGGAGCATCGATCACTTCCTTAATATTTAGTATAAACCGTGAATGATTCTCATAAATAATAGTAAATATTTCATAAATATGGTCGCTCGTTTAATTCAAATATTTGTCGCCGTTTTCCGCTTTTTTCCTTAAATAATATTGTCGCGGAGACGTCCGTAACGGGACGTTAATTTTCGAATTCGAGCCTCCGTTGTTTTTAACGCGAACGATTATCGAGCCGACTACGCGTGTTCGCCCCGCGTGTCGAAATTACGTTTATCGATCGACAGCTCGTCGAAATACCAACGTCTACACGGTATACGCGTACGTACGTACACACGTTAGCGGTTGGGCGCGCGCGCGTATTTATTTATGGATTTTTCCGGAAACGATCGGTCGGTTAGATCGACAATGGAAATATCGATTACTCGCATTGGCGAGTTACACGGTCGACGAACAATCTCCGCTATTTCCGACGATCAAACGTTTCCCAACGTTATGGGTCGCTCCCTCCCACGTTCCTGTTACGTACTCTATCGGCGGCGACGTGTCTCTTACATTAAGTACGCGTATTTATCGTTCGGCGGTTTCACTTTCTCGTCGCGGCTCGCGAAATTGTACCGCGTGTAAAATATTTCATTGCCCGTGTTCCGCGCGTAAATTGTTGCCACGGGTGAAATAGTTTTCACCATTTCCCCACCCTTTCTGCCACCACTATCACCACCACCACCACCTCCACCGTCGTCGTCGAGTTTTCCTCGAGGGCACGCAGTTACCGCCCACTCGCGTCTCCCGTGGCAACACGACTTCCGACCATTGGCCGTCGCCACCACCGCCGCCGCCGCCGCCGCCACTGCCACAGGACCCTCTCGCGACATTAATTAATGATTCACGGAAATGGTTCGCCTTGGATAGTTTCGAAGACAATTCGGCGGAGACGATGCCAGAAAAATAAAACAATAATACCCGAAAACAACGTCGAAATAAGTCGAATCGTATAACGTACACGCGCGCGCGCGTATCAAATATTTTATACCAAATTTTATTAGACGTTGTTAGATTAGAGATAATAGTAATACACATCTTGAAATATAACGATACTATATTTATCGGTATTACTGAAGTGTGACGATAAAGACGTAACGTATATTTAGAAAATACGTATTTTATTATTTCACGCTAGCCAGAAAGATATCAACTATAGCGTGCGCTGCACGATTATTGTTAAAACAGAAGTTAATTGTTATATTCTAACATATTTAGATTGGACGCGGTAATGAAAAAAAACATGTAAACGTTATTTCGATAATTGTGTACGTTGTATAACAAAGAAAAAACTTCGAATAATAAACACGTATATGTATATATTTTAGAAACTTATAACGTATACTTAATCTAACAATCTTCGTTGTTATGGCTTTAATAAATAAAATACGTATGTATCGCTACGATTAAGTATAATATAATACCGAGAAAAATTCGAGGTCGGAGTATGAATAAAATATTAGTTTCGTAAAATTAGAATACGCGGAACAGGGTTGACTGATAAACGCGATTCAACTGGGCACGCGGAATCGGGCGCTTTCGAAACGGACGTTTGAAGAAACTTTAAAGACTAGGGGCCGGTTATGTAAACGTTTTTGCCGTACGCGGTCCCGACGATTTGAAAATACAATATTATTGCGATATAAATATTCATCGTCCGTACGATAGGTACGTCGGGCGACTACTAATGAGTGAAACGAATTTGGTTAGAAAATGTCAATAACGGTACGCCACGATATGGTAATTAGTCCGAACGGCTAAATGCAAACGCGCGGACGAAATAGACACCGTACAGTTTCGAATTGTACACGCGGCCGAAAGTTCGGTGGTTTCTCGGCCGTTCAACATTCGCCGTACGCGTATCGCCGCCCGGCGTGCGAATATCCGCGCGTATATTAAATACGCCGAGTAACGCGCCCCGGGATGACGCGCGTTCCCGAATAATCGATATTTTTATCGTGGCGTTACGTAACAGTTCCCCGTTCGTCCTAACCGTTTTTCATTTTTATCATAAGACAATACGATTATTTCGTTAAACAAAAAATACGATATATACACACGTGAATTATATAATTTATTACGAACAGTTGTAACAAAATATATACGCCGGTGCGTGTGTGTCTGTGTAGGTACGCGTAGATATAATATATATATATATATATATATACACATACATACGATTCGACGCGCGCTTTGTCAGTTTTTTAACGCGCTACGACGACGACGACGACGACGACGACGGCGGCGGCGGCGGCTGCGGCAATGAATCATATTGGCGGGCGGCGGCGGCGGCGGTGGTTCGGTTAAAATTCGACCGCCGCCGCCGTAGTCTGGTCGTTGCAGCAAAGGATTATCCCCCTAAGCCTATAATTAAATACGGTCGCTTCCCCTGTAATTATAGCCTGTAAATTTTCGTCCCGTCCATCCGGACGGATTGTACACACACACACACATACACACACACACACACACACACACACACACACACACACACACGTGCGTACACGCACACACAGGCACACACGCACAAAGACGCGCGGGTCCACTCGCGTGGGTTATCTCGCCGAGAATCTCCGTCTCGTACTATTTTTCTCTCGCGCCATATTACGTTATACGCGGCGCAACCGATGACGAAGATGCTGCCCGCGGTGGTGGCGGTCGCGCGTCTCCTAATAATATTTCACGCGGGCGAAATACACCCGGGCGGGTACACAGGGCGATTTTGATGTGTCACCGGTTAGCCAGCTTGTGGCCAAGGTACACAACGGATTACGTTTCGTCCGGTCGTTTTTCCCCGTTCGTTATCCGACCATATAACGTATATATATATATATACATAGACCGTTTCAAAAATCACCACCAACCCCCGGGTTTACGTTTAATTGCGAAACGACAACTTTCGACTTTTAAATGTTCGTTCTCGAGCGCCCATTTCCCAGCCCGCCGCCGTATCGTCCGCGTATAATACGATCGACTTAATTATACCGTTCATTCCCAACGTACCAATACCACTACCCTTGCCGTTCGTCGTGCGCGTGATACACCGACCGACCCGACGGTTTCGCAATGACAAGTAGCGCGGGATGCCCCGTGCGACTTATCGATTGTCGCGATAATTCTAGTACAATTTCGGTTACGTAATATTAATAAACGGCCCGTTACGCCGGCGAACCTGTGGTTTTTTGTTCATTACTACGGTTTAGAAAATACCGATATTGGTAGACAAACGCGTGTGTAAATTATAAAGTCGCGAGAAAAATGTCTAAAATGGGCCGAATACAACGTAACAATAATCTATAAATAGTAATTTAACGTACGCGCTATATACGTTGTGTGTGTGTTACCACGGCCAATCAATAACGTACGGTCTTAACCCTAAGGCCACGCGCGGTGAATATTTCATGCGTTTTTTATTATTTAGCGTGAATACGACTTGAATCAATCGTCGCGTGTATAATAAATTATTATTCTTCGTGCCTATGTGGAATAATATTATTATAACCCCTACATCGAATATAATAGAACGGGTCGGTCGTAAAATAACCTTATTCGACGTTCGGAATAGAATAAAAATCCGTACGAAACTATATCGCCGAAGTCGAAAATTAAACGATAATAAATTATTTCGGGTTTTATAGCGTAAAATAAAAATCGAAATTTTTAATTTCCGGCCACCCATTTCGGAAGGGTCTAATATATATATATATATATATACATAGAGATGTGGGAATAAGGAACGTACCTATACGTTGTATACGTTCTAAATAAACGAAATCCGTAAAAATACGAAAAAGGCGAGGCAATCGATGTAAGTGTAACGATAAAAACTATAAAATTAAAAAACTAAAAACTGTTACAACATAAATTACGTTATACCGCGGAAACGTAATTGATTTATAATTGGGGTCGCGATACTGTATCCAATACATGGGTGTTGTACACCTGTAGTTTTCAAAACGGGAAATCGTCGAAAAATTTCGAGCGCGATTTTCGGACGTTTTTCAAAAAATAATACGTACCGACCGGAACCGTTAACGAGTGAGCAGCGGCTATACGGTTAGGTTCGAAAAACGTTTTACGCGTCACGGGTACCGGCGTACGCGTAATAACGGGCGTAGTTCGCGATATTCAATCGAGTGTACGGGTCCGTCTTTTAGACGCGGTTGCGTCGTAATGTTTACTAAATGGTTGCGTAAATAAACGCGCGAAATCGTCGGGATACGTTCGGAAGCCGGGTGGGATGGTGTGACCGACCAGTGAAAACTGTTCCGGAATCGCCGAAACAATAATAATAATAAACGGGCGAAGAACGACGGACGGTCGCGTGCGCGTATGGCCGGGGAAGACACACAGGGCGAGAGAGAGAGAGAGTGTGTGTGTGAGAGAGAAAGAGAGGTGTCATCGGCAAACGAGGCGCGCGCGTACGGCGCTTTTATGACAAATGGCTGACGGTGGCGCGAACGAACGACCGTCGCAATAGTAGAGTGCAACGGATAGCGTTACGCGGGCGGTGGCGCGGACGTCCCTCGGACGGCGCGCGTGGACAACAAACGGGTCGCGTGGGCGCTGGTGGGTCGTTGAGGGTGGGCAGTGGAACGGACAAAAAGACCGCGGTAATTATTCAAACGCGTCGCCTTACACAAACACGCCCGGGCCCGCGCGCGCGTGCAAACGACGACGACGACGAATATTATATTATACGGAACGGCGAGGCGACACACGCGCACGCGACCTCCGAACAACTATGGATTTGTCATCGTAGCGGCGACGACGTGTTTTCGAGACCTTCGCCGCGCGCCGTACGCTACGTCCGCGATAATTTATTTCTCGTTACAACGCCGCTAGCGACGGCCGGTCAACGGCGAAACACAGACGATCCTCTCCTTTCCCGGATGAGGCGAGAAATGACGCCAACGCCGATTGTCGTTAGTTTTTTATAGTTCGACGGGCCGTTGGTTGAGATTAATATTCTCTATAAATTACGCACGTTCGATTCCTTCGGATAATTTGGTCGGTCCCGGCGTGGCGTCTACGGTGTTGCCGAATTTTCGCCACGTCTTCCGTCGTACCGGCGGCATTTCGTAAATACGTGTTCCCGCACCCGTCCCCGAGCACCGTTCCGCGGGTGGCGCGAATCGTTTTTTCCTCATATATGGTAATCCGCGTGTTAGTCCGGTACGGCCGATACGTAATCCGTCGTTAATAACGTTTTCTCTTCCGTTTAAACGTATCGGGCCGATCGAAACCGGTGTTCGTAATTTACCACTTGGAATTGCGCGTTTTGTTTAAGCCAATGGATTCGCCATCCGGGTTCTTTGATTTTTCCCGTCTGCGTACGTTGTCGCGTTTAATTTTCGAGCATCCGACGATATTGGTCCGTCTTTTCGTCGGTGCCGTCATCAGTGTTGCCGCGATCTGGAATCCGTACGAAATATTCGGCTTATTTCTTGTCGTGTACGTTTCGCCACGTCCGCCGTGTTGGCCGTATCTTTTTTTTTTAAGAGCGCTTAACGAGTCCGCGCCGATAATGTTATTTACGTAAACGTTTCCGAGGTCGTGCACGTGTTCGATTGTCTTGAGGATTGTTACGGTTTGGTGCCGCGTAGATGGCCAATAAATACCCGAGGTCGTGTGATTCTCGTCGATAATCGCTATTCTCTCGCCGCGATTATAATCGGAATATTTTACGCGGACGAGTCGGTGGTTCTCGAGTTAACACGAAACTGTTACGACGGACAATATTTTTTTTAATCGAACGATTTCGACCGGTACGATTTACTACGCGTGGATGATAACGGCGCGCGCGCAGACGATTGCGTCGTCCGAAACGTTATTGAATAGTTAACTAAAAACGTTCGGAACGAACGGAAAAAGACCGATAATTACGCGCGTTTTTCGCGCGACGAATCGACGGAAACGATCGACGAGCGCGAACCGACGGAACGTGACGGACGTAAATAAAATAATCGGGACGTTTTCGAAAGGACGTGCCGACGGGACACAGGCGAAATTGAATAGTCTACGCGCGCGAATATACACGTGGCGTTACGTTATTAGGACCACATTTTATTTTCTCGTTTTTTTTTTTCACACACAGGCACTATCATTCGATACGAAACATATATAGAACTAACAATAAAATAAAGCTACAGTAACGAAATATAAATAAACAAGTGGACGGAACAAAGTAAATAATCAATTACAAAGTATTTCAAATTTCAATAGTAAATATTGTTCCTTCCCCGGTTCATATAGTTTCAACCCGAAAACGGGCTACGTCTTTTGCCATAACGCTTGAATTCATGACATCTTTTTATGTATAGGAATACGGACAACTTGGGCATCGCGAATATATATATTTTTAAGGAAACTATTTCTCGATTTTAGTGGTAAAATGATTTGTCTAAACTTCACGCGTCCGATGTCTATTGTTTTTTATTATTTTAGTTCTTTCCCAATCTGCTTGTACCTTCTGATGGTGCGATTCCAGCTAGAACATATTTTAGGATAATACAAAACGGGGACGTCGCGTATACATTGAGTATAGATTTTTTTTATCCGTATTAGTATTGATCGCTGTGACGACGACGCGCGAACGGATTTAAGTACTACACGTTCGTTCGCGTAACTGACGTGTATCTAAGGCGAACGCGTAATAAATTTCTTAGCCGTTTATTTCGTCGTCGTCGGCGGAAGTCGATCGTTATTTTTTCACGTCGATCGCGAGCGCCCGCGTGCGTATATGAGAATAAGAAAAAGGTACGCCCTAACCAATATTTTCTACGAAACGAAGTCGTTCGTCAAACGTACGTCAATTTTAGTTCCTTCGTATACGACGAAATTATATATTATATTACGACGTCGGCCCGTGGCGGGTTCCATCTGAAAAGAACGACCATCGCGTGGGGTTTTTGACAAGTTTATAGAACGTATTTAATTTTTTTCCGTAGTTTATAAAACGGACGTCACCTATACTTTGGCGTCCGAAACGCTATTGGAACAATTGTGTATGGGCGAAGCGAGCTGTGCGCGTACGTTTTTGTCCGTCTCGAGAACGGCTGCTCTAAGGAGCATGACGAAAATAAACGTATCGAGTGGTAGAATAGCGTTCAGGACGATTCGCCGAGGTTTCGAAATTAGGAAAATTATTGGTCGAGGGACGGATAGTTCAATTTCGCTCGCTGATAAGGAACGACGCGATTAATAACGTGCGCGCAGGCTTGACTTCCCGGCGCCATAATATATCGTCGGACAAACGCCGGGTCGGTTTTATTTTTTATAAATCGCGTTAATAAATTAGTCGGTTTTTTTTCGGGCGCGAAAGAAAAATGAATTGGATATCGTGGACAACGCAGACACGGGCGTGGGAGTGTTGGTTAAACGACGGTCATTATCATTCCCGTTTAATAGCCAAAAATTATGTTAACGAAACCCTCAATAAGTGTAGCGCGATTAAAAAAAAAAAACGTCGGGTTCCGACCGCGCGTTTTTACCCACAAAAAGGGATTAAGGTCAACTTTACAATATTTACAGTGTACATTATTACACACGAACGCGGAGACAACATAAGTTATATATGATATTAATACTTAAGGGGGGCGCTCATATTAATGACGATATTACGGTCCGTAAAAGTGCGGAAATGGGGGCGTTAGAAGTGGGGGAGGGGGGATTTTCGTAACCAAACGACGATGCGACGAAAATGATTAGTACATTTTCGATTCGAATCAATTCGGTCGCGTATAAGTTACGTAGGTGCTGTATTATCGAGAATGATCGTTACGCATTCTCGTAATTTCGTACCGGCGCACACGTAATCGCGTTTAGCGTAATTAACAAAGGCGAAGAAAAAAACGAATTAGGTTTTTCCGTCCGCGACGGTACGATTGGGTACGGGAGAAGGCAATTTCGGCCTTTCGGGGTTAAAAATTGCGTTCCTCGGGTTCGCCGTACGCGCGTATTTATTGCGTAACTGCGGGCCGATAAATCCAATATCCGTGAGATTAAAACGGCGCACCGATACCTACACTGCCTCTGGCGTCCAAACAATTTTCGGGACGTCCAATTTAATCGTATTTTTTTATTATTGTTATTAACCGTAAATATAGTAGCGGTTTTATACTTTAATACGCGTTATTATTTTCCCGTATAATCATCCTATATATTGAAAACAAAATAAACATTTTTCGTTTTCGGTTTTATATATATATATATATAAATAGGTAATATATAAAACGCGTGATTTCTAGTTACACGTGACGATACAACTTGTCTATTGTTTGCTCTTTTTATATATAGATATACACACACTAATATATATATATACACATACATACGTATATTTTGTTCACACGCCCATACCGACCTGTGTTTCGGGCGTTGGCCTATGCCGCCCCTTTAACGCCGCCGCCGTCGCCGTTCGCAATCACTTAATAATAATTTTCGTTACTTTTTTTCGGGGGTTTTTTTGTCGTTAACGAAAAGTCAATATTAAACGGACGAACGCGCCATATATAAAAAACGCGCGTTCCCGTTTTTAATTTCTTATCGAATATCACACGATACGATCGAACACCGCGGCTGTGTGTGGTGCGCACGATCGTAGACCGAATTTAAACGCGATCCGCCATTTTTTACTGAATTTCGTACGACTCAACGTACGTAATAAAACAACGAACACGTTTCTTTGATAATCAAAAGCGGCTTTTATAAATCCGATAGTAGATTATCTCCATCGGGCCATTCATAAATACATAATACGTATTCCCCCATTTGTCGGTCGAATAGCGTCGTTTTATTTTAAACCGCGGCGGTGGTTGGTTTATAACTATAAACGTATTTCGTCGTTTATCGGGTTTTCGTCCGGACAAAAATATCGCCAAACTCGAATCGTCTTTATCGCAATTACGCACGTCGTTGCCGGGCTACTTGTTTCGCCAATGTCCGTTAATTCGCGGTACTGATACATCGGGATTGGTTTTCTCGTTTCGTTTTTTTTTTTCCGAGCGCGTAAATTTTTGTACATGAACGTCCCTATACGTTTTCCGACGATCAAATCGTTAAACAATCGTATTCACCGAAAAAGTGAAAGAAGTATTTTCGCGTTTTACGAAAATGTCGCGATATTTTTCGTTTCGTATATGTTTACTGTACGCGTATTTCACTACGTACGTAGATTCGTTTTTAATGGGATATGCGCGTTAGTTCGTTAATTTTTTTACCTTTGTTAGTACGTTGGCGGGTATATATTTTAGACGTAGTTACGGTGAATGTTTATATATATATATAAAGACTGCGCGTGTACCCATACATATATTACGTGGCGGTGTGTACGTAGTATACACGTATATAATAAGAAGGGCTAGTTTACGGTGTAAAACGACTAGCGATCACGCGGGGCCAGGTTTAATTGTAATAAACTCGTAAGTGCGGTATCGAGTAGAGTTCTCTTTTGTTTTTTCGAAAATTAATTAATAATTTTTTTTTTTAAAGGTACGTATAGAGAACGCGCCGGTTTTGTGGGACTAATCAAAGTGGTGGTTGTATGGTGTGGGTGTAGTAAACGACTAATTATCGTTGAGCCAATGAAACGGCAAGGCTCGTTTAGACCGTCTTCCCTTTTTTCCACGGGTACAGGTACACTTTTTTCTACCTTAAGCCTTATTAGTTACACGCTGTTGAACCGCGCAGTCTTATACGAAATCTCGGCAAGTACACAAGTTCGCGGGTGTTTCGTGTAATCGTTTATATTGTACAGTGTTCGTGCCCCGTGTTTGTTCGGTTTGGAATCATCGCGAATCGGACGAAATGACCACACTCGACATGTCTTACCCGTATAGTAGTTATCATTTTGTCGACAACTGCAACAACGCGTCTTGCTATGAGAAGGTACGCTATATGCCTACAATACATATATCTATAATTTTCGTAAATGAAAATAACGATAAAACGGCAATTGTATACGAATATGAATTATAAGTAAACGGTGTGTATATATATATAATGTGTGGTTATTTATATAATTTAAAAAAATTTAATTAAAAATATATACGTTACGAATAAAAGTTGTTTAAACGCGCGTATAAATAAACTCTCTATACAGAATTTTAATTATTATTGTGGCTACAAAATGTCCGGCAATAACCGTATAACGATAATTTACATATTTAAATTGTCTTAATATAAATTATCGAATTCATAGACACGTTTAACAAAGGGAAATTATGCTTTTGGTTGATACAAACTAAAAGCATAATAGGGTCCTAATATTTCGTGTATTTGCGTTTTTTTTTTTATAAAAGAACAATAATAATTTTATAATCACCGAAGGATATAGATAATAGTAATACGCTGTACTTGTTCTTGTTTTTATAAAAATATCGCGATGTATCATTATACGGAGAGAACGAAGTATTGCGAGTTATTACAATTGATTACACTGACAGATTGTAGGCAAACTAGTATACGTAACCCATAATTAAATATTTTTTAATAACAATTATAAAAGTACGTGTGTATATATATATATATATATATATCGAAATTATATTAAAAGGATAATCTAAAAAAACCGAACGATACGATTATTAGAAAACTCGTTTTTTTTAATCTCGTTATAGTAAGACACGCACAGTTATATTTAAGTTGTAAGACGTAAACGAGCTATAAGGTGCACTTGGTTTTGTGAATTGAATATAATTCCGCGTTTTAAACAACGCGCCGACAATTTATTACGAATTTCGAATTTAAGTGTATCTTACCATTCGCGCCATTTACGCGCGTACGCCACGGCGGACCAATTACACCAATATCTATCCATTACGCGGACACATTGTACACTCCGGCGCGTCTACAGCCCCCTTTGAACGCACCGGTTCGGGTTGTTCAACTTGTGTAGTACGTTACGTTTCGACGACGCGTCAGATTCCCCGAATATTCGTTCTACCCGCAAATACGTTTTCGGCGTTTTTCGCCACCCCGAAATCTCTACACCGTCCGTATCCCACGGCGGCGAACAATTACCGCGTGATGGCAGGATGGTCGTCAACGTCGTATTATAAAGTTCATAACGTACGCGGCCCGCGCGAAAGGGTGTTTTACGCTTGGCTCGCGGGCAAAAAGCCGAGCAAAACATACCGAGCGCGTGTATTACGTTATACCGCCACATAATATATTTATTACGCACCCCTCTCCTTACACCGCGAGTCGTGTAAATAACGCGTCAGGTATTACTGGCGTTACCGTTTCGCCTACGGAATCACTTCCCCGGATAACGTTAATTATCATTTGTCGTTTTCGCGCGCGACTATTGTCCGCGTTCTGAAATGGCCGCCGTACAATTTTTCCCGTCGCCCGGATAAGTAATCCGTGGATAGCACGGACTATAACATACACGCGCGCGCGCGTATAGAGGCGCTCCGCGATATTTGCGAATGATCGATCGGAATATGAAAGTTTAGAACGCTCTTAGACGATATTAATAATATATATATTACCGCGCGCGTTATTATTACACGCCGCGCGGTGCGTGTACTAAACGGGCATATTAAATTATATTTATGGGCTCATAAAACTAAAATCAGTCGCGCGGCCTTGTTTATGCGCCGATGAAATTTATGACGCTACCTCATTAACCCCTCCTACACACACACACACACACGCGCGCGCGCGTATATGCGCCGCCGACGACCATTGAACTCCCTGAAAATTTTCACGTATATCCCCTTAAGTTTTGATAGAATATAAATCAGCGCGCGCGCGCGCGCCGGACAGTACGCCCGTATATATTCGTCGATGGCTTCATTTTTTATACGGAAATATTACTCATCGAAATCCATTTGCGCCAAACCGTATAATTTGATAAACTGCCGCGTATACGACGTGGCGTAATATATAGCTCGTGATTCCACTACGGTATTTTATATACCTACGTGTACGTTTTTAGAAGTTAATTTTTTTCGTTATTAAAAACGCGATTCAATATTGCGCAAACCGATAAACATACACACACACACACACACACACACACACACATACACACACCGATGTTTACGTGTAATGAATTTTGCGCGATTACGGCCATATTTTTTTCTAATCCGTATCGTATCGTCTGTAATTTCACTAAAAACCGCAATATCAGCGGTACGCACCGAAATCGCTCTCAATGAAAACCGAAGGTTGTTTTATGTAATTGTATTTTTATAGTACGATGCCTAGCCAAACGACCGAGTACAACGCGCATTATTTTCTCGAATAGGATTTCGTAATCTCGTCGTGTCCTTTGTACGTTTATTCGAAAAATAAAAGTTTAGTTTTCTGTATATCGCGTTTCAAATTATTATTATTATTATTATTATTACTGTTGTTAAAAAAAAATAATAATAAAAACGGTAGAACTATTGTATAGAACGAACTTGTATAAAAACGAGCGCAAAAAGATACGTATTAACGTTAAAGTTTATCGTTTTGATTTATGGAATTTTACTAAGAAAGAACAATTTAAAAGTTTTCGTCTACGAAGTAATTTTTTTTTTTTGGAAAAAGAAAAAAAGTTGAAAATCCGTTATTGGAAAAACTTGAGAGTAAGTTCCTCCTCCGCCGCCAAGTTCGAAATACGATATATACACACCCCCGAGATTTTAAATTACAAATTAGATCGTGTTAACGTTTAAAAGTTACGTTTGTACGCAATTAAACGGTTTTATTATAAAAAAATAATAACACGAATAGTACGAACGTATAAATACAATATCATAAAATGACCGACAAGTAATCAATTTATAACGATGTAGCTACACGTAACGGTTTCGTGTGACGAAACGACGATTCAATAATTGACAATAATTCGTAATTATCGATTAAATATAGGTATCGTCGATTCAATATATCGTTTACGCGATTCGCGGCGTTTTTTCGAAATACATGTACTCGTATCGACTTTATTGTAATAACTACCCGACAAATGAATTGTAATCTGTCACACGCCAGCGTTACGACGCACGTACAATATAAATATTTTCGTAGGTAAAACGTTTTACACAGACGCGATAATTTAATATTACAAATGTTTATTGTTTCGACCACAGACAACGACAAACTAATAGTAATTACACGTTGTTCGATTACGAATAATTTTTTTGTATATAATATATTTCCAGTCCCTTCATCCTGTTTTTTATACTTTGTGTATAGACTAGTTCCGTATGTGTGTGTGTGTATAGTGCACACTACTCAATTTATTTATAACACACACACATATATATAATACGATGACAATACCGGTCACTTTGTTCATTTCCGTTTTGTAAGTCCACCATCCCACACATGGGAACATTATTCGACGTGGGCTCAATATTGTTTCCGGATCGTGTTTAACGCGCGCACGTGTGTGTTGATCGCGATAATCGCGAACGACAAACGTTTACGACTTTTATAAGCACTTTTACAACATACATTTAGAACGACGTCTAATTTTTTTCGGAAACTTGTCGACGGTATTTATTTCGCCTCTTTCCCCCGTCCTAAGTTTTAAATATCGTATGTAAATATTTTCGTCGTATTGTAGAAACGTACTCGTGTACCGATCGTATTTTATTCGCGCGAAGTACAAAAAACAATTTCGACCAAATACGTACGTAGTCTATTTAGCCGTCGCAGTACGTAACGCGGCTATCACTGTACTTCCTATAAAGAACGCGAACATGGCGTATTTCGTGAATATGTTATTTTCTAACGCGTTCGTCGCTGAAAATCGTTTTTCTTCGTCGCGTTATAAATAGTGTATACGTGTATACACCGTGTGGTAGACGTCGAGAAATGTAAAACAATATCGTTTTCTCTGGAAGAGGGGAGGTGACCTTCCCCCTAAAACCCGTACGGTAAATTTGAATTGATTAGCCGATAAACGACACCGATACTTACGAAATTTCAACGAATAACAATCGGTACATTGTTTAAATATACTTCCATATTGTTACAGTAATCGACGAATCTATGTAATACTTTCTAGAAGACATCGTGTGGTACACAGGTATTCGTTATACGTCAAAATTATCTACGTTCCTAAAGCTATATAATTAGTAACGTACCTGTCGGCTAAATATTTCGATACTGCGCAGCGACGGTTTACGCGCCCATTTCCGTTATTTAAACAAAAACGGCGTAAAAATACGCCATTTGTAGCGTTTTTCGTTTTTTTTTTTGACTCAAGTTTAAATACGCTTGGACAGTCGCAACGTATAAAAAACATATATACCGGAGACATTGTAACGACGTACGTACGTGCTATCGAGACGCGCGAATAATAATTACAATAGACGAACGTCGTCGAACGTTCGAAAGGTAATCGCATAAAAATGTGTTGGATATCAAGGAGCGCGCGCGGGAATGACGTTATTTCGTACGCGCTATAAAACGGCCACGGATCGTGACATAAATACTAAGTTCGAAATAATACGTTATCGATTAGCGCTAATTTCTTCGATCGTTAGCCCGGGTTCGTTTTCGTGATTATATAAACCCGCGGGGCACCGGTCCCTTTTTTCATTATTTTTGTTTTTAGCGAAACCGAAAGTCCCTACAAATATATATATATAACCGGCCGCCGCGTTCCATAAACCTCGTCGTCCGTCATTAGCGTCCGGAGGTTCGTGCGTAATTGCGACGTAAAAACGGTCGGGAGGTGTGAGAGGAGCGTGTGCGGCGTTTAAAACGCGTTCAATTAGTCGATACGAACATATTACACACGTCGTGGATTGTCAAATAAGTCCGACGCGCGTTTTTTTCTAGCGTTATTATTATTATTTTGGCCACACGCGTATACGCGCGCGCGTATTTACCATGTTATTATACGGACACATCCAAACTGCGCGTCGCCGCACACCCATTTAAATATACACTCGATGCCTAAGTACTCCATTCCACGTTACACACACACACACATATATATATATACCCACATAACAACACCTTGGACTCTATGTGGTGTGTGTATGTTTGTGTGTGTATATATGCGTAACGTAACGCCCCCTCCCTCGCGTCATCAGCCGTCCGTCCGCGTTTCCCTAATAATCGGGACATTTTCTACGGGCCCCTCGCCGGGTTAAACGCGGTTTTTAAACTATACGTTTACACGAGCTCGCGTGTGTCCGCCTCCGGTAGCAATCACCGTCGTCGCGATCCTGTCAAAAAATTGCCTATTGTCCAAACACCGTCGTCCGAACCGCGTGTATAATAATTATAACGTGTTCAACCGAAATTACCTAAACGGGCTCCGTACGCGTTACCACCTACTTACCGTACGTGTAGTACTCGTAAACGAAATCCCTAAAGTACTATACGTACTAACCTAACCTGACCGATTGTGACATAATCGCCTCCGGAGTTGATTTATTCGTTTTTTCTTTTTTTTTGATAACTCATTTCTTATGCCCGTTCGGTAAAGTATTCCGTCGGTCGTGTCCGTCTCCGAGAATAATTTTCGAAAAAGCCGTAAACGAAATGTTCGAATTTCCTCTAAACAGGTTCGTTCGACGGCCAAAAATACGTATTACGGGTCAATCGGTAAAATTTCGTCTCGAACTTCTCCGTCTGAAACGATAATGACGGGACAAATCGTAAGTACAATCTACCGGAACGAAGAGAACGTATATTTTCGGGAATTTGTTTAACTTTGTTCGTCAAACCGGGCGCGTTTTAAATTATCGAAAGTTTATCATAAATACCGTTTATTTTCTAATTATTTACGTAGGTTATAATTTATGGTATATGGGTAATTAGTGTCCTTTATCAAATGTATAAACATTATAGCGCGTAATCCATACATATATACACGCGCTTCGTCGAGATTAGAATCTTGAATATATTTTCCGCCGCGATGTTGTAGAGCGATATATACGCGTATACATTTCGAAACTATTTTCAGTTTCGTGTTCGAGTAACGCTAATGGCGGGCCATACTATATACGTTACGCACTTTTTCCAAACACCCTATGCATACAATATGTCGTCGTTATAAGACAACGGGTCCGCGATACACGTTTCGTTTATTTTCGTGGAACTTCCCGTCCTATAAACGCTTTTAGTTCTTCTTCTACCCTCCTCTTCCCTACGTCGGAAAACGTACCGAATAGAATAGCTGTGAGGGTATAGGTAGACCGGAAGGGGAGGGGGAGAGAGGCAGGCGATAATATACGTTTGGTCGTTTTTTTTTTTTTTTTATTTTGGACAAAAGTCGAGCGTGTGGTATAGCAGCGGCGGTGACGATAATCATGACGGCCGCCGTATTATACATATATATATATGTATATGCGTATTATACGGCCGTCGTATACGTGTTCCAAACAAATGAAACGACCGGTTGAAACGCGACGGTTTCACAACGTTATATATCGCCTCGTGTTTTTAATATATATTTAGTTTGTTAACGACGGTCAATTTTTCCACGTCTCGTATTTAGCACCCACCCAGTCGCTGAACGCGCACGAATGGCCAAAAGTAGAAAACAACTAGGTTTATATATACGTATATATTATCGTACGTTTATTCATTTTTCTCTTGGCTTGTCCAAACAAGTCGACCTCCTCTCCATTTAAATGCCGCGGTCGTTATGCGTGTATATTACCGCGACGGTATACAATACGTACTTACACACACACACACACACACACACACACACGCATGCACGCACACATATATACATATATACACAATACACTTGCGCACACGTACATAATCTATACGCGATCCGGGAAATTGATTACTCGAAATTAATTTTTTCGTCGGCGTAGTTAAGTTACACCGAACACTCGAAAATTAAATACACCGAACGTACCGTCGTACTGTAGGTTAGGTACGTGCGTATTCTATATATACATTAATATATGTACATACACAATATATATATTCGAATTTCGGCGCGCACGCGTGTATGTGTGTGTACATTGTATATATATAATATACGTCACGATATGGGTGGTGTGTTTGGGCGGTAAGGTGGGGGACGGGGGGGAGGTACCAGAAAGCGCTTAATGTTTGGTTAACGAGCTTATGTGTGTGTGTGTGTGTGTGTGTATATTATGATGGTGGCGCCTTTGGGTCGCATCATTAAGCCGACGACGACGAGAGATCGCTGAAAAATCGTTTTTGATGGCAGACACACAACCGACGACGACCGCACGTACACTGGCGGGAGACCTTAGCGGCGGTGGCTTCGGCGGCGGTAGCGGTAGATGAGGAGGACAAATGATTTCCTTATTCTTTCTTGATGGCGGTTTTTTCTCCTTTTTCGTCTATATGACGTATTATACGATATAATATTCTCTCTTTCTATATATATCCGTACGTCTGCAGTTATTCTATCATTCACTTTGTAGTTTTGTACGCGTGTACGTATTAATATATATATATATATATATATATATATATATACTTATATACCTATTACCCGTCGGTTGATACATCAGCTACGTCGAGTCCATTAACCGAAATACAGGAGACCAAACCCGACCGGTTTAATGTACCTTAAATATAGGGGTAGCGGAAATTGCGATAGAAATTTGGTCTGTCGCTCACACACACACACGAGCACACGTATAAATGTCTAACATACGTCGTAAAATTCAATTGGCAAACTCGTTAAATACGTACACCGTCGTTTTCATTATTTTTAGTCATTCGTATTATCGGATCATGTACGATATAAATTTTCGTTTAAACTATTATCTAACACATATATATATATATATTTATATATCGTATAATGTTATACACACTCGCCCGCGCGTATTTTACGAAAATATGGCGGAGCTTGTTCGTATAGATTTCCGCGTGTAAATATTTTATCGCGTTCGTAAAAAAATAAACGATACGCGTAAGAACAAAACAAATTTAGAACGTATTATAAATATTTCACGTCCCCCCCACACCTTTCCCCCGTATTTTAAAACGCAAACACGTCGCGCCTATTAACGCGCGTGTGTATCTTTATGTTAGAGTACTTAAATAAAATATAATAATCCGCTTAAAATAATACGGAAATGTCCGGTAATTTCATACCGGTTAAAACGCGTTATTTTTCACACGATGTAGGGAATAAAAACTAATTTCCCGAACGTATCTCACACCGGGCTACGATAATAATTGTTTTTTGCCCTTTAAATTTTTTTTTTTTTTGTCGTCGGAGGGTTTTTTCGAATAATTCGATATTACGCGCGTTTATCGGCGCCGGAATTACATTCGTTCTACGCGAGTAGACCGCGCCTAAATTACCTATAAAAAGTGAAACTGCGTACGTGTACGTCTCCATTTACGTATAACAAATACAACGCCCGTGCGCGGTTATTTTTTTATTTCTACAAAATCCCGTAAACTATATACACGCGACCGCGCTTATGCGCCGTTATGAAAGCCCTAAGTAGTATTTACCGAATAATATGAAAAAAAGCGAACGTATCTCGCGAACATTTAATTACTAACGAATTCGTTTAGGATAGAGAACGAACGGCCAGCCGCGGCACTCCGACTACATTTGGCCGTCCAAAACGTCTGGGCGCTTTTAGTTTAGTTTTTCCGTTCTACGTCATTTTTTTCACGGTAAAAGTACAATCGATTCGCTCGTGGGCGCGGTCACGATACATTGAAACGCTCGTATTCGTAAAAATCGTTTCGAAAATATCGTTTCCGACGCGTCGATGCCACGTTAGACAGATACCGATTTGATCGTTTTTGGTTTTCGGTCATCATCGTCGTCGGCCCGTTTCGACGACGAAATCAAATAGACGGTAAATTAACGTTAACGCGTACGTATTACGGTTTAAAGTAAAATCGCGCGGTAGTTGTACGAACGGAAATTCGATAAACACTCGCGCGAATTATAACCCGAGGTACGAGCGCGTTCCCTTAAAAGGGCAATACATTATTACAATCGACTACCGTATCGCGTACATTTTACGACGGTTCTCAGAACGACTTCGTAGCCACAGATTGCGGCGGTTGCCCGTACACCACCCGCTCGCCAATACAGTCGTACCAAATATCCGCGTATTTACTCGCGTACGACGCGAGTAAGTCGTTCGGTTTTTTCGACCCGTAGGGTTCGCAACTACGCTCGTCTCCATTCGCCGTTTCTTTTCGTGCTCTATAGTTTCCAACTCTTGGCGTCCCTCTTCATTTGTCCGATAAATGTATCGCGACGCCGTCCGGGTCAAGTCTTTTTCCTTCGACCTAGTGTTGTGCAGTTCTTCCGGATGTCCCACAAGCATTCAACCTCTTTTACCAATCGAGTCTATTATTGAACGTTCCTCGTCGACTATACGAAAAAAATTACGCGTCTACGGATTCGAATACGTATATTCGCACGGTACACGGGTATTAACGTACGACCATGAATTTTTTAAACGAATGTAGTAATTGTAGCGAGTTGTCGACCAAATACAATGTATAAGAAGTCTCTACGAACCGTTCGCGAACATTTATCGAATTACCGTACGGCGTTCATCGACGATATCGTCCGTATTTTCCGCGAATATAATCGTAGTAATATTTACGTGTTTGCCGCGTTTCCCGAAAACTACGCGAAGACCACGGCGATTGTACAATGTGTATACACATACACGCGGATAAGCGCGACGTTCACGACGCAAACGTGCAATTATCTGGCGCGATTTTCTGCTAACGCCACCGTCGCCGTCGGTGTGGCGTATTTGTTTATACACAGATACTCATCTAGCGTGCGCTTTTCGTAGATATAGATCACTTAACCGTTCGTCGGGTCTTTGTAATTAATGTGCGCGATCGGGACGTCCCCATTACGTTTTATGTATACATTTTTTTTTCGTTTTTTATTACCGACAGACAATTTTTGCTATCGGTATATCGAAAAATACGTTCGGCGAAAAAGAGAATACGTACGCGTTTTCAACGCTTTCCGAGGTATTTTCGTAGCGTCCCGATTCAAAAACGGTACTTACGTGTATAATGTACGAACGTATAATTTATAACCGCGTAATTATTTCGCGTACAATTTAACGTAAGCGATTTATTAAACGCGCGTTTAACACGACGACGAGCGTTTTTCCGACAATCGTAATTTCACGAACGAAAATCTTACGGGCGCGCAAAACGGATACGTACTCGTCTAAACTCGCGCACGGTCGGCCCACCCGTTATATATATATATATATATACGTCGGCGTTGGCGATATGATTTCGTCGAGCGACTACATACAATACGCTATTACCGAGGGCGGGCGTTGACGGATTACGAAGCGCGCGACGAATCAAGTCGGTTACTATTTCGAACGTAGCGGAACGTCGGTGTTTTCGGACGAGATACATTTCACTCCGGCGTAACGAACTGTATGTATATCGACCGTGAGTGGAATTTCGTTCGCCGTCGTAATCGAACTATCGTACGCTCGCGATTCGTTCGGCCGCCAACATGACCACGTTACGCGCGCGTATATTTCGCGACGGACATGGTATTTGTAGTGGTAACACGTACCGTTACCCGGCGACGGCGCATTTTCGCGACCGATTTTCGGTTATAGCACAGACGCGCCCGTTTCGTTTATTTCGTTTCAACGGCGCGACTCCGTCGATTACGGTTTTGGAATGCGCTCGGCCAGTTTCGATTACGGCGAATATACACGCGCCGTGTGTTTGTGAACGTATTGCGACGCACGCGAACACTCTGTATGTACGCGCGCGCATCGCGTGTAATTGCCGACCGCAGCCGCCGCTGTCAATGTGCCGCCGCGACCGGATCCGTCGGGCTGACACTGACAGGTCGTCGTGGCGCGCGCGGCGTCCGTCAAAAACGAAACAAAAAAAAAAACGCTTCGGCCCGGCGGGGCCCCCC